>PVJL010016633.1:0-20435 GCA_004026885.1 Lyroderma lyra
GAATGTTGTATATCTTGAGCAGAGCGGTAGTTATGTTGGTGTGGACATGTGTAAAAAATCAAGAGGCACGTTTATGATTAGCACTAGCGTGCACTTCTCTATATGTTTTAGTTCAATAGAGTTTTTCTTTTTAATCCCATGAAGAGCTAAGAATCCCCAACTTTTAGGGCCACATGCTATTAATTCAAAGGAAAGAGCTGAAGATTGTATAAGCAGAGCCCATATCTGGTTCCAAAGGACAATGGGAAAGTATGAAAGTTCTCTGGCCCTTCCTTCCTTTGCCCCTGCCTTTGAATGTTTTCCCCACTTTGAATGGCTCTTCATCTCTTTTCTAATTAGTTAAATATTAGCCATCTTACAAGGCTCCATCAATTACCATCTTCAATTAGCTCTCCTAGATTTCTCATCCAAAGACATTATTTTTCTCCTCTTAGCTCCTATCTGCACCTCCCTTTGGTACCTAGACACATACATCAACTTCTCATTAGACTGAATGGAAAAGGATTCTTATTGATATTGGTGACACCCACAGTAGCCAGCACATAATAGGCACTCAATCAACACTTACTGACTTGTAATCAAAATACCACCTAGCCTCACCTGCTTTTTCTTGGCTATGCTAAAGCCAAGCTGCTACCAGGCCACCCACCATCTTATTGTCAGTTCTATTGTGTACCAACAGGGCCCTGCGTGATGGACATATGGGAGTTCCCATGATTCAGGGAAGCCAAAGCTCTTCATTTCCCTCCCAGAGCGCAATCCAAGATGCAATCCTAGTACAATGAGAGGAAGTACAGTTAAATCACAATTGAGTCTATTGTTGGAAAGCTGTATGTTACCCAGATGGCGACTGTGAGTCTCAACCAGTTAAAAGATTTTAGATATTGGATTACTGATTTCTGTGAAATTCAGAGGCTGTATCCTTTCTTGTTCAGTTCAATTCAGCATGCATTTTTTAAGTACTCGGTGAGTGCCTATTGCTGCACTAGGCCCATGGAAGCTATAGAAGACATGAACCAACTGACTACACAAAAGAAAGAATGAAGTAAATGTCAAAGAGAGATATAAGCAAAGCACCATGGGAAAGTATACGAAGTGGTGGTTAACTCTGGACAGGAGGCTGCTTCATGGATGAAGCAGCATTTGAATAAAGACCTGGAGGAGTGAGAAGAGATCAAGGCTTTCTTAAAAGAAGGAGGAGCAATGCATAGTAATGCCACATAGCATGTTAAGTTAGGGGAAGGACAATAGTGCAGTGAAAACGAAGACTCAAATTAGCCCAGAAAAGTAAGTCGAGTTTTTTTATCCTTATAGACAGGTGAAAGCTACTGCAGATGTTGGAGGGCGGGACAAAGTGGTCTGAGATGTATTTTATAGCATATAGAGAATGCTGCAGCAGACATGATGGCTGTCTGCCCAAGTGCTGTCATCACAATGTCCACCACCAGCACCACCATCCCCATCCCCACCATCCGCACCACCCTCATGACCACCATCATCACCATCACCACCCGCATCACTACCATCACCACCGTCATCACCACTACACACTCCACACCCTCTCCTCTCCTCCCTTTTTTTTTTTTTTTTTGGTTGGTTCCCTGTCCAGGAATCAAGCCCAGGCCGCAGCGGCAAGAGCACCAAAACCTAGCCACTAGACCACCAGGGTACCCTCTCCCCTCCTACCTTCTTCATGGCTAGTGGAAGCCCAATTTTATTTAGATATGAAGCAGTTGATAAGTTTCAAGGGCCACAGCCCCAGGAATGAGACTTAATTAGTATAAACCTAAGGCACCATGGGTTTGGCATTAGAGAAATTGTAAGGGTGTTTGGTTTCAGTTTGTTTATCATAATGATTATGGGACACTATTGACAGTTCACGGACAGGGATCCAGAATGCTCACCATCCTGCAATGCATAGGACAATCACACAGATTAAAGATTTATTTGCCTTGTGCTTGCATGATTTTTTTTTTTTTCAGAGACATGGTGTTATCACTGAGAAAGTAGAATAGGAGGGCCTAATTTAGATTAGAGCTCAGGGTAAATGTCTTTGAAAAAGTTAAATATAATTCGGGACCTGAATTAGTAATTAGCTGTATCAGGAATAGCAGAAAGAAGAGTAAAGATATAAACTTTCCAGCATATGTGAAAGTCCCAAGGTGGCAAAAAGGCTCTGGTCGGTATGGGAAGACCAGTGTGACTGAAAAACAGTCAGCAAGATGACAGTTCACATGAAATATGACCTGGTTCTTTGGCCCCAGGTGATTGAACCATGGAATTAGCTGATTCAAACCAAGTCGGCAGATTGGCATGACTTTTTTTAAGACTATAACATACATATAGAAAAACAAACAGATCATAATTGTACAGCTTGAGGCATCTTCACAAACTGAACACATCCTACTGCCTCCTTCCAGACATATGCCTCTCCTAACTTCCAACAGCATGTATACATTTTGCCTGTTTTTAAACTTTATGTAAATGAATCCATGACTTGTGAGTGAACCACTAGACATTCATGTAGATGAAATAACTCTTCATAATTATGTGAGTCTAACAACAACTAATTTTGTACAACTTTATTATACATTGCAGTTTCCAGGAATTCATGTAACTACCATGTAAATTGAGGAATGCCTTTTTTTTTTTAACTTAGAGCTTTACTAAGAGTTGATCATCACTGCAGAAAATCAGGGCATTGATAGCAATATCTCCCTTGGTTTTTTAATTGTTGATACAACATAATTGTATCAGTGTTCATCTGAACCTGCTAGACTCATGTATAGGTGCAAACATATATAAAATGCAGACTGGTTCTTTATGTTCAGAATATTATTGTGCCATATGGGATTAGTCAGCTTTCGATAAGTTATGCTATACGAACAAAAAACTCTAAAATTTTCAGTGGCTTACAACAAAAACAATGTATGTTTTTGTCCTATTAGGCATAGCTGAAGCTCTGCTTCTGTTTCACATGTCATTTTCATTCTGAGAGGCAAGCTAAAGAAGCAGTCCTACCTGGGACGTGCTGTTGTTGTAGCGGAAGGAAGGAGGAATGGCAGAGCCGTGCAATGGCTTTTCAAGCTCTTCCTATATGTGCCACTTTCATTCACACTACATTGGCCAAAGCAAATCATAAAGCAAGCCTGACATCAGTTGGGTGGCGTAGTGCAGGTCACACACCATCAGATTCAGTGTATAATTCTGTTATGGGAAAGGTCAGAATAATCACAATTTTCTGTATATTATGTTGAAATGCATATACATATAATTTTTTCAAAATTATCTTTCTTTTTTATCCTTATATTCCAGTTAAGGCTTGTATTGATAAATGTTTCTAAAGTATGGCGTGTCTAGGTTACATTATCTTTGATTTCCATTTCAAGAAATAAAGTATTTGATACAAAAGGAGATGTTGGTTCTGAAGGATTGGGAACTAGTGGTCTGATCCAATCACAGTGATTCCATTACCCTTGCAGTGATTGACTTAAGAATAGCTATGGGTTACAATTCTTTCCAAGAGAAGCCTGCTTGGGGGTCTCTGGGAAGACCATATTGGCTCTTTATGAAAGTACATAAAGAAAAGTTATTCGATTCCCAGCCAGGGAACCACAAAAAAAAAAAAAAAGTTGCACATATCATTGTGTGGGAATGTGATAGATGAACCATGACAATGATCTTGAAGCCATGAAGGGAAATGCTTACATCCTGAGAGTGGTGAAGTTGAAAACTAAAAAGAATTTAAGTACTCAATGAGTTCCTGAGCTCCTGAGCTGCTGAGTTTTCCTGAAAGTGCAATATCTTTGAACACTTTGTTATGTGTTCGAAGGCAATGAGGACTTAAATGAGGGAAAGACCTGTATGTAGTGTTGTGCTGGTATATGCTTAACAACCACCTTTCAGTTCAGGGTGGAGGTAGGGAGGAGCTAATCTGCACCATTTGCCAATTTCTGTGAGGTAAATATTGCCAATTTCTAGCTGCCTTGAAGTTTAACAACCAACTTGCCTGCCTTCTCAAAATTTAATAACTGGATCTTTGCAAACTGGTGCCACTTGGCACTAGCACACCACTGGCAGTGAGAACCGGAAATCTGGGCGGAAACAAAAGACTTTGCAGAGGGAAAATTAGTAAGACTTGAGATTGTGTGGATAATTACAGAAGGTGTCATCTGATAGACAAACAGAAACTTTATTTGTCTATGTGATTTTATTGCTGTTTCAAGTTTCAGAGGGCAAGACCAAAGCGTTTTGCAGAGAGTACACCAGGAGACACAGCACTGCTTTGGAGAGAGATTTTAAAGTCCCTAAATAAGTATTATAAATTAATTTTATACCCCATACATTGTACAGAGAGACAATAAAATAAGGCCATGATCAAGTGACTGTCTCTGGCACTGAGTCCTGGGAAGGGTAGGATGAACTTGAAAGATATGACAGGTTAATAGAACCTGCCTCAAACAAAAACCTGGAGCCAACCACTAGTAGGAGTCTCAGTGGAAGCACATGGCGGGAGGAAAAGCAGCTGGGCTGGCCAGCCAAAGCGGAAAAGCTATAGTTATTCATCGACTCATCCCTTTCTTCATGTATTCGACCACAATTTATTAAGCACCTTCTAGCTCCTAGGGTAGGTAGTTGCTCAGGATAAAGAAACTAGATTCTCCTGGACCTCATTCTCTCACAGGTAAGATACACGAGTAACCTAGATTAATGACAAAAGATGGGATCATGGCATTTTGTATTCTGACTTAAAATTAAGAGGACACGAACCTTATCTTTTACTTTCCCAGGGAAGTTCAGAATGCTGAGCCCTTAACACTGAAGGGATGGTCACCTTGGCTCAGCCCTGGCTTTTTCTTTTTCTTTTTTTTTCAACATTTACTCTGTGCTATCTGTGGCATGCATGTCTATGTCTACAATGTTAAACTGACCTGTTTCACAGAAGTCCACAAGATCAGAAGGGCTTGACTATTATTAGTTAGAAGATAAAAACTGTTGGCCCCATGAATACTAGTCAAGGTTTTCACGGATCCAAACCAAAGCTAGGACTTCTTTCTACATTGTGGAGAAATCTTGTTCTCTAGGAAGGCAATTCTGCTGAGAAAAACTCTCACTCCTGCACGAGTACAACCCCAAGACCTTCATCTGAGGTATCTGTGGCTAAAAAGAACCTATTCTTTGAGTCACTTCTTTTGTCCAAATGTTATCTCCTGCCAAGCTGTCCCTTATTTGGTTTCCTGCTCCTCAGAGGCCAGGTGATTTGATCTGGCTTGTTCTTAGAAATTAAAAAAAAAAAATCAGTAGAGTGCATAATGATACCATGAGGATTCTTTGGTTTTTTATTTTAAAAAATCCTACCCAACCCAGCTTAAGCAAAAAATATTTATTTACTCTTGCAAATGAGAAATCCAGAGAGTACATTTTGCTTCAGATGTGGCTGATGGAGAGAGTCAAGTGATGTCACAGGGACCTGGTTTCCCTCTCCCAACCTCAGTTCTCATTCATTCTCAGACTAACCCTACCCTGTCATAGTAACAATACAGCCTGCTGCAGCTCAAAGAATACCATATTTTTGCCAGGTATAATGAGCTCCCATGTATAATATGCACACACGTTTTTTGGCCCCAACTTTCAGGGAAAAAAATCTTCCATTTTAATTTTTTTAATTCAAATTTTTATTTGTTTATATTTAGGTACTTATTTTGTGTATTATAAAGGAATTTTAGCATTTTTAACATAGTGCAAGAAATTTTATGTAACACTTTTAACTCATAGCATACATAAAAGAATTAAGAGCACTTATATAGATATGGAATTAGTACTATCCATGTATAATGCACATCTTTATTTTTCCCTCACAAATTTGGGCAAAAATGTGCACATTATACATGGCAAAATATAATAGATTCTGATGTAAGCACAGCAGAAAGATAGAACTTCTCTTCATCCAGTTCAAACAAAAACCCTGGACCTAACTTTTGCGGGCCTGTATTAGGTTAGGTGCCCATTCCTGATCCGGTCACATTGGCCAGGACAAGGGAACACAGAGTCTGGTGTAAACCTAGGTCATACGCTACCCATGGAGTTAAGGTGTGGGTAAGCCTCAGTAGAATCACAGGGATATTGAATGGAGGAGTAAATTTGTGAATGAAAATCAGGGACTATTATTAAGAACAGGGCAAATGGATATTAAGCACCCAAACCCATCAATGTCCACCACAGTCATGAGTGAAACTGGTGTATAAAGGTCTCATTTTAACCTCTTAACCCCTGGGGACTACATGGGCTACTCTGAGTCTCACCCTGGAGTATTCACATGGACTAGAACTGGTGGAGAGATCTAACTTCTCTGGCATCACAGCTCTATCCCCAATGTCTCTGCCAAAAACCAGGGCTGGGGTTAAAGACAGACAGACAGACACAATATGTGTGTGTGTGTGTGTGTGTGTGTGTGTGTGTGTGTACGTGTGTCCGTGTGTGTGTGTGTGTGTGTGTGTGTGTGTGTGTGTGTGTGTGTGTGTGTGTGTGTGTGTGTGTGTGTGTGTGTGTGTGTGTGTGTGTGTGTGTGTGTGTGTGTGTGTGTGTATATGCAAAAATTTTTAAGAAATTGACTCCCACAATTATGGGGGAGGGGGTGAGTCCAAAATCCAGAGAACAGGTTAGCAGGCTGGAAACTCAGGCAGTTCCTCCATGTTGAAGTCTTCAGGCACAATCCCTTCTTTTCCAGGAAACCTCAATTTTTATTCTTGAGGTCTTCAACTGATTAGATAAGGCCCACCCATATTAATGGAGTGTATTCTTTAGTTCAAGTCAACTAATGGTTAAATGTTAATCACATCTATAACATACCTCCACAGCAACATCGAGGCTGTGTTTGACCAAATAACTGGGCACCATAGTCTAGCCAAGTTGACACATGAAATTAACCATCACAGTGTTTGAGGTTGATTTTCCATTTTATCCTCACAGGCACAGATTCCAGCAGGCCTTGTCTCCCTGGATCCAGGCACCAGTCCATGCCGTACCAGACCTGGCCAGCAGCAGGGAATACAGAATGCAGAAGTCCAGCTCCCACCCCCCACCCAGGGCCAGTACAGAAACTCTATGTTGGATGGTGGAGCAGAGAGCTAAAAGGAGCCTCAGTTCTGAGCATGGAACCCCAGAGCCACTATATTAGGCCTGCGTTTCCTGTTTCCAGACTTCTTTATGCGAGAGAGGAATAAGCTTCTATGATATTTAAGTCCCTGGGTTTCAGAGGATTTTCTGTTGCATGCCACTGAGTTCAATTCTATGTAATGGGAAAAAAAAAAAAAAAAAAAAAAAAAAAAAAAAAAAAAAAAAAAAAAAAAAAAAAAAAAAAAAAAAAAAAAAAAAAAAAAAAAAAAAAAAAATATATATATATATATATATATATATATATATATATAACTTATTTAAGAAAAAAATGATCAACAAAGGACCAAACAAGGAAGCATTTTCAAAAAAGAAAAAATTATTCAAGAAGACAAATAAAACTAGAGAGTTTTTTTCACGCTAAACATAAATTCATTTTTTTAAATGCTTGTAAAAGACTCTCGGACTGGGTCAAAACCATTTTCAATCTTTTTTTTTTCAGGAATGGTACATCTGCAACAGGTTTTAGGAAGGTAAGATTAGGGTGTTAATGTCAAACAAAGTAAAATTCACATCAGAAAACTGTAAGCAATTAAAGAGTGTTGTTTACTATTGGCAGTCCACTATTTTTAAAACATCCATAAACTTTTAAGCACCGAATAACATTACACACATACGCGCGCACACTTGTACACTGTTACCACTTACAAGAGTGCCAGGCCCAGATGGTTTCACAGATGATTTCTTTCAAAGCTGCAAGAAAGCAACAACTTCAATACTTCACAATTTGTTTCAGTAGCAAGAAAAGGACATATGCCTACCAATACACTTCACAAAGCCAAAACAACCTTGAAAATAAAATCTACTGTGAATACTGTTGCAAACTTCTAAATAACATCCTAGCAAATTCAATTAGGAAGTATATTAAAATACTACTAATACAATGCTTCTAATTAAAGCGTATTATAAGAAAGCAAGCATATTTCAACCGCAGGAAATTTACTGTGATAATTCAACACTAATTGGTAAAAGGAAAATATATATATTAAAAAGAAAATCATCTTGATATGAGCCCAAAATTTGTATTTTTATGATTTTCAACAGCTATATCTCATTTTTTAAAGTTCTTGGTAAATGAATAAAACATGAATTATTTTTAAATAGAATATAAAAATATCTGGTTCATACTAACAGCCCATATAAATAATGGTAAAATCCTGGAGTAATTCCCATTAAAATTAGGAAAGAAATAAGGTTGTGAATTAGCTCCACCACAATTTAATATTGTTCTGGAAGTCCTAACTATCACTATAAGGTGAAAAAAAAAAGGAAAGGCAAAGAGACATTTTTACTGGAAAGTAAAGGAGAAAGGAGAAAAATGTCATGGTCACAGATAATATAACCTATCTAAATTAAGATAGAGCAAATAAATGTTAAAACTATTACGAGAATTTGGTTAGATTATTTAGATCACAAAATAAACATAAATCAAGTGCAGCAATAATCGGAATACATAAAGAAAAAAGGATGCATTCATAAAGTAAAAGAACAAAAAGCCTAGCAGTTTATAATTCCAACAAACTCCAGCAAACCGTATTTTTCAAATTCTCAGCAGCAGTATTCCGTGAGTCCTTGCCACTCCTCCGTAAGAGGTGGAGTCCAAGTTCCTGTCCCTTGATTCCAGCCTGGCCTTGTGACTTGCTTAGAACCAACAGGATTCAGCGGACTTCTGAGGCGAGGTCATGCATCTCCTGCCTAGTTCCCCTGGAGTACTTGGGCCCATCCCTATGCCATGCAACCAGCCCAGTGCAGCCCACAGTCCACCCACAGTCCCAGCTGGGCCCAGCCAGCTTCCCCACCAAGGGGCCATATATGTGATGAAGCCATCTTCTAGACCATCCCATTTGCCAGCCTTAGTACCATGGAGTGACCTCAATTGGTGCCACCAGGAGCAGAATTGTCCAGTTGAACCTGATCAGATTCCTGACCTACAGAATGCAAAATGGTGCAGCCACAGTGAAAAAAAGAAACAGTTTAAGGGGTTTTCAAAACATTAAAGGTACAACTACAATATGACCCCATAATGCCACTCCTAGGTATATACATCCCAAAGCATTGGAAGCAAAACTTGAACAGATATTTACACACCCATGATCATGGTGGCATTATCACTGTAGTGTCCACCAACAGATGACTAGATAAGCAAAATGTACACCTACAATGGAATGTTACTCAGCCACGAAAAGGAATATTTTGATACATGCTTCAACACAGATGGACATGAAAACATTATGCTTACTGAAATAAACCAGAAACAGAAGGGCAAATATTATACAATTCCACCTATATGAGGTACCAGAACAAGCACATTCAGAGAGACAGAAAGTAAAATAGAGGTTACCCTGTGCTGGGGGGAGGGGCCAGGAAGAGGGAGGTGTAGGGAGTTAGTGTTTAATGGCTGCAGAGTTTCTCTTGGGGATGATGAAAACGTGTTAGGGACAGAGAAGGGTAAGGGTTACACATCTTTAATGTGTTCAATGCCAATGAACTGTAAATTTAAAGAGCTTAAAATTTATACTGTATACATTTTGCCACAATTTAAAAAAAAAATCCCTGATCCATGGAATACATGAGCAAGAATAAGAGTTGTGTGTTTAAGTCACTAAATTTTGGAGTCATTTGTTAAAAAGCAGAAAGCCAAAACAGAACATGTTTAGGAATAAAGGTAGCAAGAAATGTACAGAATACTACCAAAACTCCATAGGTGGAAATTGAGTCAGATTTTAGTAAAATGGGAGCTAAACTAGTCAGGGTTCTCTAGAGAAGCAGGTCTTGCTGCTTCCTCCCCATTCTCTTTCTTTGGGGGTCACGGAATCTCTTCCACCATTAACTTTAGAAACCCAGGGAGTTCCCTGGTGGTGTAGTGGCTAAGGCTTCGGCGCTATCAACGCTGTGGCCTGGGTTCGATTCCCAGCCAGGGAACTACCCACATACAAAAAAACAAAACAAAACAAAACTTTAGAAACCCGGTGCTGGCACTCCCTTCTGCGGTTGGCGCCCAAGCATGATAAAGCCCAACAGAGTTTGCCCCCACCAGCTCGGCTCACCAACACACCGGTCACCAGGACATGATTTGATGCCACTATAATCTTCATCAATGTCCTAAATAAAATAAACATCTATAACAATATCCTTACGTGAATGTGAATAAACGCATCTCTAGAAAATGTTGCTGCTTTTCCTAAGCCGTGAAAGCAGTGTCCTTCACTAGACTCACAAAACTTCAAGGAAAATCCGTGCCTCCCTTATCCCCACGCCACAGAACACCTTCTTCCAACCAGAGTGCTACCCCAGGTCCTTCTTTTTAGAAGTCTAGAGGCCCTCCTGACAACAGAAACAAGGCAGATGAATGGCCCTTTAGCCACAACTGTCCCATCGCTTACGCCCAGGCCCACTGGAGGTGTCTGTTGCTGTTGGAGGCCCTTCCATGGCTCCGTCCCCTACCCACAGGCTGCGGGTGCTGACGGGGTCTTTCCAGAGCCTCCCGGTAACATTCTGGGAGGCTATCGGCCTGGCCCACCCACCTCCAGCCTAGTCCACGACCTCTCCAAGATGAGAGGGCACAGGTGGATGGAGGGATGTGCAGGATTGTGATTTTACAGCTTAAGCAGGTAACTCAAGTAGCAATTTCTTGAACCCACACCACCCGTGTAGGAAGGATTTAAGGCTGGTGGTTGGTGTCAGCTGTGGGGCAGAATGGGCTAGAAATGCACCTCAACACTGGCCTCTCCTGGGCTCAGGAGGTCCAGGAGCCACGTGGAGCAGAGAAGCTTGACATCCCAGAGGGTTCACAGCCTGTGCACAAACTGGCCCTCTTACGGATGCGGGGACCCCAGAAGGGTGAACAGCGCCATTTGGTGCCTCTATGTGGGGGATGCCCACAGAGAAGAGTGACTCCAGTAACTTATGTCACACTGAATGCCGGCTCCGCGCCCGGTGACGACGCTGCACAACTCCCAGGACGACAGGGGGTGCCATTCTCATTGAATCCAAATTAAAACTGCTCCTTGGAGTTAAGTAGTGTGGCTGTGAACGGTCCCTTCAGCTGTCCTGCGTCAGCCTTTGAGGTTCCCACACCCAGCGGAGGAGAGGGCCAGCTGGATCTTGAATGACGTGGGGAAGGGGAGGAAGGGCCTTCTGGACCACGGGCATGTGCCCTAGACAAAGGTTGTAGAGGGGCTTGGCCCGTGGGGTTGGCTGGGGCATAAATGCCCTGGGAGAGGAGGGAAATGGGGGTGAAAAAGGAAGAAGGTGGAAAGAGCTGTGAAGGTTCCCCAGAGCCATGCTAGAAAGTTCGGGGTCATCATGGGCGAGGCATTTTAACTAGAAGTCACCAGCACATGTGCATTTCTAGGCCAGCACAGTGTTTTAAGAAATTCCGAATTGGAATGCTTTCAAGAGGAGCTTGGCTTACACCAGACTCCATCACTCCCTGCAGTCCATAATCACCCCAATTTTCACCTACCTGCGTCACTCCCCCGCCCCCTGAACCATGTGGGCTTGTACGGTTATGGGGTGCAGGTTCCAGATAACACACCTAGGAACTGGCACAACGAGAGGCATGCCTGCCAGTGGCCGGAGGCACGTGACATCAGCCTCCATTCCTTCCCATTGGAGCATCTGAGGAGTAAGGTTCCACCATCCACAATCATCATCTATATAATGGCATGAGAGGCCCCGGTTCCCAAGGAAAGGGCCCCTCTGTGGCCCAGGACACAGAGTCCTGGAGGGTCAGCTTTTCTATCCTTGCTTCAGCTCAACACTGTGGGCTGCTCCTATTGTAGCGAGGGTGGCCTCTTCCTCGCTAGCCCAGGATTCCATTTTCTGTGAGGCCTTCCCGGCTCAGAGAAGCACTGGATATTGTAGAGGAAGAGCAGACTTCCCTCGTGCAGGGCTAGAAGGGCATCAGGGAACTCACACCAGCAGCCTGCAGGCAGCCATAAGCAGGTTCCCGGTAAAGGAGGTGCAGGTCCTGGCTACTGTGCTGAAGACCAGACCTCAGAAGGTGGAACAAACGTCCACTGGTGGCCATTTCTGGAGTGGCAGCAGAGAACTGGTACACGTTTTTATATGGATTTTGCTGACTCAGTTGCATGACCTTGAGCAAAGCAGAAAAAAAATCTAGAGAGTAGTGTAGTACCTCAGGGCCGTACCAGACCTGAAACAAATTCAAAATATTCCCTCTCCTCTGGAATCGCTTCCTGCCTTCATTTGGTGTAAGAGTGACGCCTGCGGGTCATGAGAGGCACTAGGAGGAAGGAGACGCCACGTTTTCATTGGTGTACCTTCTCGATTCAACCAGTGGGGGACAGAGAGGGCCCAGGAATGCTGAGATTTGTTGTTTCAGAGTCCTGCAAACCTACCAGGGGTGGGAGGGCTGGGGGTGGCGGATCCTTTGTGAGTCCTTGACCGCCATCTGTTCACAGTTCTTGCAAAGCTTCCTCCTGCTTTGATTCAACTTCACAGTTAAGTCTGAGCTCTCAGGAGGTCCCTTATTTTGCAGAGAGCGTCCCTACCAGCAGATCCCTGTACTCTGCTCTAAGAATTCTTGTTCTGCACTCTGCAGCTTGTTTACAGAACTGCCCTTTAAGCTCCAGAGGAGTTTAGGGTAAGTAAAAGCAGATACAATGTGCCTAAACAAGACACTTTAAAAATCTTCAAAAGAGGGAGTCAGAAAATCCTCTAGGGCCTCTCAGCTGGGTCTCCCTTGGACCAGTTGTTCTTTCCAAACTACCTCTCCACCCACCCACACACGTATATTGGGCACTTCTCAACACAAACCTGATTTGAGTGGATAAAGTCTTCCATGTGTCCCAAACACAGACCCATGGGTCCATTATATCGCCTTTCCTGCTGACCACCACTAGGAGACAGACAGCAGGGCAGGTCTGAAGGCCTGTTGCAAGGCAGGTCTGGAGCCTATGATCACTCCCCATGCTGCTTTAAGAGGACAGGGTGCCACGGAGCTCAGATATTTCTTAACTAAGGATCATTTAAGGATTATAAAGTTTGTTTAGAATAATTGTTTGCTGATCCTTGAAGTTCTCTCCCTGGCCAACATTCTTTTTCTTTCTTTTTTAACCTTGTTGCATTGTATATATATATATATATATATATATATATATATATATATATATATATATATATATTTTTAAGTCACTTTAAATCTATTTTGGTACAAGATGGGGTATACAAACATATGTATGTGTACTCAGAGACTGGTAAAGAAAAGGTCTGTGGAATTCGTGAATGAGTGATAAGTGAAGGAAAGAAATCTCCCAACAGGAGAGAGGGGCAGGTGAGTAAGGAGAGCAGTGCGGAGGTCACTGAGGCAGACAGACAGAAGCAGCAGTCAAAAGAGAAGGCAGGTGTTGGTGCTCAAAGGGCTAATGGCAAAATAGACAAGCATTGATAAGGCACCGAGTGGAAAAGGGGATACCGAGTCAGCTGAGAACATAGAACCGTTAGGGGGGGTTAAAAAAAAAAGAAAAGAAAAGAAAGAGGGAGAAGGGGGAGGGGTAGGAGAGGAAGGAGGAGGAGCCAAATATATGGGGATGGAAAGAGAACTGACTCTGGTTGATAAACACATAATCCAACACATAGACGATGCACTGTAGAATTGTACACCTGGGACCTATGTAATTCTTGCTAACCAATGTCACCCCAATAAGTCTAACAACAAAAAAGAAAAAGAAAGATATTAAGATAACAACTGATTATCTCTCAGTGGTACGATTATTCATATTTTCCTTATTTCTGTTTTTCCGTATCTTCCAAATTCTTTACAATAAAGAGGTTCTATCTGTGTGAAAGAAAGGAAGGAAGGAAGGAAGAAGGAAGGAAGGAAGGAAGAAAACATACCAGACTGGTCCAAAATCCAAGGTCAAGCATCTCTTCAACTCACACATATTAAAACATTTAGATGTGGAAGCAATTGCCAGGTATAATGTTAGTGTTTTCTGAATAAACATTTCCATAAATATTGTTTTGTATAGAAACCTTGGTTTAGGAGTATTTTACTATTTAATACTAAAAACCACTTCCAATTTGAAAATGCTTCTTCCTTCAAATGTGTCAGTAAAATGAAACAAAAAGAACTACATGCTAAAATAGCAAAGTTACATAAGCAAAACCAGCCAACAAAACAGAACTTGAATTATTTTTTTTTTACAGCCACACACTGATGTCTCAGATTTCCTTTAAACTACTTCCACAGAGACTAAAAGAAGAAAAATTAGAAGGAGAGTACAGACAGACAAAACAAATATGGGAAAATGTTCATATGCATCAGATCTGATCAGTGGGTACATGAAGATTCTTGTTCTATTCTCTGTACTTTTGAATGTTTTCACTTAAAAACACAAAGACTTCCAGTTTCAGCTACAAGATATAAACAGCTTAGAAACTGTCACTCCCATCCTCACAACAAGAAATTAAGGCAAACTGAAAATAAACAACTTTTCTCAGATTCATCAGAAAATTGAGGTGGCAGGGTGAAACTCCATGATGAAAATGAGAGGCGAATCTCAGAGACCATCAAAGCCAAGACCAGCTTAGCTGGAGCAGATGCTGCTGGAGCAATAGAATGACAGAAACACTTAAGTCATTTTGATGAATGGCTGAAAGCTAATAAGGACTAGCTAGAGCATGAGAAAGCCCTGGGGGTCAAGTCTTAGAGCCCTCACACCAAGAAAAATCTCCTCATGTTTCAAGTAGGGAGAGGGCAGAGACAACTATTTTGAAATATGCCCTACGTACTCTCCATTAGAAGAGCCTGCCTGCTAATGGGACCCGCTATACCAGAGCTGCTCTGACTTGGGGATGATGGAAGGGGTCGGCGGATAAGGCAACTCCAGCCCTCTCTAGCCTTCCTGTCTCAAGTAAGGTGAGTAAAAGAGGCAATGAAGCACTCCTCAAAGTCACAGCCCAGGGACTCAGATTTAATCAACTCAGATTTAAAAACTGAGATTTAATCAAAACATTATAGAGAATGCTTTTACTCCCCAATACCTTACTACCATTTCAACGGGGCTTCGGTATACAGCCACTCCTCACTTAAAGACCTACAGATTTAACCACCACTCAGACTTACGACCAGTTCTCCAGTGCAGGGAGTCCCCTTTCTCAGTCTTGGTGGTTCCCTTTCTCAGTCTTTGTCTCATTTCTGCAGTCAGTTAGTATTCACTACACAAAGCATTCACAATCATGCAAGACTACATATTTCACTTATAGGTGTGGTATCGCATGGTACCTATGGAAAAATATATACCCTATGGTGCCACAGCACATCGCCAGACATCCATCCACCTTTAAGCTTTCTCCCACTTTCATGTAACCTTCCTTGTGGTCCCTCTTAATCTCAAATGCATCAAAGAAACTGCAAGCTGTCATTCTCAGAAGCATTTCAGTTTGTTGAGCTCTTGGTTCCAGTCTATCATCTATTCAGCTCAAAAAATTTTTGGTAACAATTCTCTACAGGTTTGAATGTTACTTACATTGACGATATTCACAATAGCCAATGGTGGAAACAATCTTTATCCAAACAATAAATGTCCATCAACAGATGAATGCATGCTCTTAAACAAAATGTGGTATACAACTGATGCAGGCCAAATGCGGGAGCCCCTCACTATGGGAACTTCTAGTCCCCTTTTCTTAGTTCCTTGGCTCCCCAACCTTGTCTTTCTCCTAGTCCCTAGCCTTAATCACCCTTTCAATCAATCTTTCCTGGTCATTAGCCTTAAACAATAGATTACTCCTAGCCTGAATTACAGAATGTCTCCTGCCTACCTCTTGCTTTGCTTTAATCAATTATTCTGTAACTTGTGACGTATGCACTCCAGCCTTTTTCAATCCGTTCCAGACCCCGCTCCTGGGCACGTAACATCACCTGATGGAAATGGTTAAGCGACAGGAGGAGGTCGCAGGCTCAATCCATCATGTAGCTACCCAGGGACTTTGAGGTCTGCTTCTTGGGCAAATGCTTTGAAACATAGTAACTGAAACTGTTTTTCCTCCTCTCGGGGCTACTACTGAGATACAAATAATTCCTCAGCAAGGCTAGCTGAAGAAGTCAACATGGTCTCAGGCAGATCTGGAGACCCCTTCTCCCCTTTTGGATTAGACAAAGTAAGAGTTCTGTGAATCCCGGGTAGGTAGAGACAACGGCCAACTTCAGCAGGAAGCAGATAGACTACCCATAAAGATTTATGAGGAAATCACGTCTCTCAAGAGAAAAGTGAGGAAGGCAGATAAAATAGGGGGATCTTAGGAACCCTCCCAGGGACCCACCTTGCTGGAATAGTCACCACCCTAATACCACTCTTTTTCTTAGTAATCCCAGCCTCAAGTTAGGCAATCACAGGGGAAATTATAGGAGAAATTAATTAACACGAAGAAAGTTAGAGGATACCAAAAGCCCACCAGTCAAAGCCAGTTCCTAATCCCTGCACAGTAAGGGTTATAGTGACCCTCATTTCACCTAGGCCTCATCATACCATCATTATAGTATCGTACATATGCCCAGAAGTTCACTAATATCGTTATAACAGACTAAAGTCTGGGAAGGAAAGTGTACACACTAAAGAAGTGACATAATTCTTCCTGTCAATCAAAGATGCCAATTAAAAGATCTTGTGCTCAGGGAGTTCCCTGATGGTGTAGTGGCTTAAGGCTTCGGCGCTGGTGCTGTCAGCACTGCGGCCTGGGTTCGATTCCCAGTCAGGGAGCTAACCACATACCAAAAAGGGGAAAAAAAAAAAAAAAAGATCTCGTGCTCAGATAGGTGTAAACCCCTTACAGCTAAAGAAAATATGAATTGCCAAGGCCTCGTTATTTGGGGCCCTTGAGCCACTGCCCTGCTCAGGCCCACTTCAACTTCTTAGGGGCATAATTTCTCTTTCAATAAACATTCTCTTTGTTTCACATTATTTTCCTTTTAACTGCCTCTTTGTTTCATCTCTATACTTTGATGTGTGTCTCCTTCAATTCCTTGCTCAGGATACCAGGAACCTGGACACCACACCTAGAAGGGCCCCATTCTCTGGTAACACAATGGATCATTATTCAGCCTTAAAAAGGAATGAAATCCTGTACATGCTACAACATACATGAAGCTCAAAAACATTATGCTAAGTGAAATAAGCCAGACACAGAAAAACCAGATATTGTATGGTTCCATTATTATAAGTTACCTAAACTAGACCAATTCAGAGACAGAAAATGAATTAGAGCTTACTAGAGGCTAGGATGAGGGGGGAATGGGGAGTTACTGTTTAATGGGTATAGATTTTCTGTTTGGATGATGAAAAGTTCTGAAAATAACAAATTGTGGTGGTTATACAACATTGTGAGTGTACTTAATGCCACTGAATTGTACACCTAAAATGGTTAAAAATGGTAAATTTTATAATATATATATATATATATATATATATATATATATATATATATATATATAGTTGTGCCATTTTTGTGATGGGAATATGTTCTGAGAAATGTGTCATTAGGCAATTTCATGGTTGGACAAACATCGTGCACATATACAAACCTAATAGTATAGACTACTCACACCTAGGCTTTATGGTATAGCCTATTGCTCTGTAGGGGAGGAAAAATAATTTTTCTTCTACCCTTCTGGGTTATTGGCTGAGACATCCCTGTTCTAAAAGACAAATTAACAGCAGAAAAACAAACAAAAGTTTGATAACGTGTATACTTCTGGTATATATGGGAAAGACCACCTTAAATACCATCTTCAGCTGTAGACAAAAGAAGATAGTGGGGGTAGGAGAAGTCAGTTATGGGAAGTTAGCAGGAGATGCACAGTAAACAGGTTGTTAGGCAGATTTAAGTCCTTGCTTTCTGCATTGATCAGAGTTTCTAGGGATAAGGTCATTACCCTCTTCCTGGTACAGCAAGTAAGACATCCTTACAAACAGACATTTCCCTTACAAACATGTCTGTGACAAAGGGCTACTTCTCCTTGGACTTCAGAGCTTCACCCACGTCTGTTGTTTTCTTAAAATTAACCAACCTAAAATAATTCTTATGCCCAGTGGACATATTTTGGGGTGACAAATTCTGTTCCCCTACAGCTCCTCAGCTACAAAACTGTCTAGCGTGTTACTGTACTGAATATTGTAGGTAATTGTAACACAACTCAAGTGTTTGTGTAATGCTCTAACTGCATAACCACCTCAAAATGGTCCCATTCTGTTTAATAAGATACTAAGTTGCTTTTCAGAAAGAACATACCAAAACCACATGTCATGCAGCCAAAGCATGCACAGAGGAGAACTCTGACTTCTAAATGTACCCAGAACAGTTTCTTCCCCCTACACACACACACACACACACACACACACACACACACACACAAACACACACACACACACGGAACCAAAGGACCAGGACATAACCAGAACTTGAACACCAGAACCCTTTCAGAAGCAAAGGGTCCATCGTCAGGGCAGATCCAGTGCATACCCCTTACATAAATGGCCAAGTTCTAAGGTTCTCTGATTAAAATTTGCCCCACCAGCACTTCTGCATACCTGTCCCCCCAACACCTTAAGAACCCTTACCTTAAGTTCCCTGGTGGTGTAGTGGCTTAAGCTTCGGTGCTATCAACTCTGCAGCCTGGGTTCGATTCCCAGCCAGGGAACCACCCACTTAAAAAAGAAAAAAAGAGAGGCATGCAAAAGAACCCTTACCTTAGTCCAGTGAGCAAAATGGATATGAGACACCATTAGGTCTCCCATCTTCTCAGTTGGCACCTTCTCCATCAATAAACATTTTCTTACCCCAAACTCCGATGTGTTGCATTTTGACCTTTTGAAGCCTCGGGCACATGAACTTGGTTGGGTTCAGTAACACCACTTTTAACAAAAATTAACTCAAAATGAAACATAGACTTAAATGTAAAATGCAAAACTATAAAGCTTCTAGAAGATAACATAGAAGAAAATCTAGATGACTTTGGGCATGGTGATGACATTTTAGATACAGCATCAAAAACACAATCCATAAAAGAAATAAGACAATAAATTGGATTTCATTAAAATAAAAAATTTCTGCTCTGGGAAGGCACTGTCAAGAGAATGAAAGACAAAACCACCTACTGGAGAATAAAATATTTTCAAAACCTGTATCTGATAAGGCTTTTATCCAAATATACAAAAAAAAAAATCTTAAAATTTAACAAAAAGAAAACAATCCATTAATCGCTAAAGAAAATATGGAGATGACAAATAAACATATGAAAAGATGTTCAACATGTCCAAACCTGTAAAGAACTTTTATGAGTTTATTTGAGTCAAACAAAGGATATGCCTAGAAGCAAAATCTCACAAACTGAGAAATATGCTTCCAAGAAATGACAGTTTACAACTTCCTTTATGCAATTGGAATTCTGGAGGGAAATAAGGAAGAGTACGTGGAGGTGGGAGAAAGCAAGGCAGGATTACAGGATAGTTAACAAGATTATGTGTTCTCTTGAGGGTGCTCACAATTTAGAAAGAGGGATCTGAAAAGAATCATTTCGAAGGTGTGTTAACCCAGATGCACAGAAACGATGGACAGGACTTGCTGAAGGCAAAGACAGCCTTTTACTAAAGAAACTATAAGCCTGAGGCACAACTATTCGCTAAGACCTGCCCAGTTAGGAAGTAAGGATCTGATCAGTAAGCCTGTGAGGTTACTTTTCTCTCTTTTTTTTTTTTATCCATAAATGTCATATGTCATTAGGAAACTTCAAATTAAAACAATAATGAGATACCACCATATGTGCATGAGAATGACAAAACAAAACAAAACAAAACCTGACAATACCAAATGCTGGTGAGGACGTAGCGTAAAGGAACATTCATTGTTGGTAGGAATGCAAAGTGGTACATCCACTTCGGAAGGCAGTTTGGCAGTTTTGTACAGAACTAAACGTAATCTTACCAGGCAACCCAGCAGTCACACTCTTAAGTATTTACTCAATTGAGTTAAAAATTTCTGTGTCATGCTCATCCTCATTAGCTATCAGGGAAATGCAAATCAGAACCACAATGAGATGCCACCTCACACCTGTGAGAATGGCTGTTATCAACAAGACAAGGAATAACAAGTGCTGGAGAGGATGTGGAGAGAAAGGAACTCTGGTACACTGCTGGTGGGAGTGCAAACTGGTACAACCACTGTGGAAGGCAGTGTGGAGGGTCCTCAGAAAATTGGGAATGGAGCTACCATGTGACCCAGCAATCCCCCTTCTGGGG
>PVJL010016634.1:0-20252 GCA_004026885.1 Lyroderma lyra
TTTTTTACTTTATTGTTTAAATTTGTGTTTATGTATTTTTTGGTGCAATTGTAATAGGGATTGTTTTCTTAATTACTGTTTCTGCTAGTTCATTATTGGTGTATAAAATCACAACCAATTTTTGAATATTAACTTTGTATGATGCTACTTTACTGAATTTATTTACCAATCTCAACAGTTTTTGAGTAGATTATTTGGATATATATATATATATATATATATATATATATATATATATATATAGAGAGTATCATGTCATCTGTAAATAATGACAGTTTTACTTCTTCCTTTTTCATTTGGATGCCTTGTACTTATTTTTCTTGTCTGATTGCTGTGGCTAGGACTTCCAGTTCTATGTTAAATAAAAGTGCTGAAATGGGCATTCTTGTCTTGTTTTTAATTATAAGAAAAATGCTTTAAAGATTTTTCTCATTGAGTATAAACATTAAGTGTGGGTTTGTCTAATGTGACCTTTAATATTTTGAGATATTTTCCATCCATTTCCACTTTACTGAGACTTACTATAAATAGATGCTGGCTTTTGTCAAATGCCTTTTTTTTTCGTTTATTGGTATGACCATATAATTTCTATTTTTATTTTGTTTGTGTGGTGTATCATGTTAACTTATTTGCAAACATTAAACCAACCTTGTATAACAGCAGTAAAACCCACTTGATTGTGCTGTGTAATATTTTTTAATGTATTGCTGAATTCAGTTTGCTAGCATTTTTTTTTTTTTAGGATTTTTGCACTTACATTTATTAGAAATATTAACCTATAATTTTTGTTTGTTTTTTCTTTGTTCTTTGTTTGTTTTTCTGTTTGTGTTTTGTAATGTCTTTTTCTGGTTTTGGAACCAGGGTAATGGTGGCCTTATAAAATGAGCTGGGATTCTTCCCTTTTCTAGAATGTTTTGGAGTAGTTTGAAGATAGGTTTAGTTTTTTGTTTTGTTTTGTTTTTTTTTGAATGTTTGGTAAAATTTACCTGTGAAGGAATCTGGTTGATGGCTTTTGTTTGTTGGAAACTTGTTGATTAAAGGTTTGATTTAGTTGGTAGTAAATTTTCTTTTCAGATAATCTGGTTCCTCTTTCTTCTCATTGGGAGATTGTATGTTTCTATAATTTTTTTCTTATTATTTCCAGACTGTCTAATATGTTGGTGTATAGTTGCTTATAGTATTTTCTTATAATTGCTTTGTGTGTGTGTGTGTGTGTGTGTGTGTGTGTGTGTGTGTGTGTTTGTGGTGTCTATTGTCTCCTGACCTCTTTCATTTCTGATTTTACTTATTTGGGGTCCCTCTTCTATTTTCTGGATGACTCTGGTTAAAGATTTGTCTATTTTCTTTCATTTTTAAGGAACAAGCTTTCGGTTTCATTAATCATTTTTATTCTTTTCATAGTCTTAATTTTGTTTATTTCTGCTCTGATCTTTATTATTTTTATCTTGTCTTCACTTTGGACTTCATTTGCTTCTCTTTTTCCAGTTTTCTTAGGTGTAAAGATAGACTGTTTATTTGTAATTTTTATTGTTACTTGAGGTAGGCCTTCATGGCTATAAATTTTCTTTTTAGGACTGCTTTTGTTGTGTCCCCAAGATTTTGTGTCATTGTGTTTTGATTTCATTTGTCTCAAGGTAACTTTTTTTTTCTTGATCTCATTTTGACTCATTTATCTTTTAGTAGCATGTTATTTAGCCTTCATATATTTGTGCATTTTTAAGTTACAGTTTCATAGCATTGTGGTCAGAAATGACTCAACATAATTTTAGTTTTGTAAAACTTATTGAGACTTGTTTTGTAGCTAACATGTGATGTATTTTGAAAAATGTTCCATGTGTACTTAAAAAATGTATATTCTGCTGCATTGGGGTGAAATGCTCTATAAATATTTACATCTATCTGTTCTAATATGTCATTTAAGGTCACAGTTTTCATATCAATATTATGTCTGGAAAATCTGTCTATTAGTGTCAGTGGGGTGTTAAAGCCCCCTAATGTGATGGTGTTGCAGCCAATCTCTGCTTTTATATCAGTCAATATTTGTAATATGTATTTGGGTGCTTCTGTGTTGAGTGCATAAATATGTACTAGGGTGATGTTCTCTTATTGGATTCATTCATTTATTATTACATAATATCCTTGTCTGTCTCTTAGTATAGTCTTTATTTTATAGTCTATTTTCTCTGATATAAGTATTGCTACTTCAGCTTTTATTCCCTTTCCATTTGCGTGAAATGACATTTCTCATTTTTTTACTTTTAGTCTGGGTGCTTCTTTCTATGTGAGGTGTGTCTCTTTCTATACAGCATATGCATGGGTTTTCTTATCAATTGAGCTATACTTTGTCTATTGATTACAGCATTTAATTAATTTACTTTTAAAGTGATTATGATAGGTACATATTTATTACCATTTTATTATTCATATTCTAGGGATCTTTTTGTTTGTTTGTTTTTCTCTTTCTCCTGCTTAAAGTTGTATTTTTAACATTTCTTTTACCACTGTTAATAAATTTCTTCAGCATTTTCTCAGTTGAGGAGCTCTTTATCTCTTTTTCAATTTTAAATGATAGTCTTGCTGTATAGAGTAGTCTTGGTGATAGGCCCTTGTTTCATCACTTTGACTATTTCCTACTTCTCTCTTCTAACCTGCAAAGTTTCTGTTCAGAAATCTTCTGATAGTCTTATGGGCACCCACTTGTAAGTAACTAGTTGTTTCTTTCTTGCTGCTTTTAAATTCTTTTTTTTCTTAACCTTTGCTATTTTAATTATGATGTGTCTTGGTGTGGGCCTGTTGGGTTTATCTTAATTGGGTATCTAAACTTCCTGTGCTTGCATGTCTGTTTTTTTCACCACATTACAAAAGTTTTCAGTCATTATTGTTATTTTGGTGCCTCTCAACTTGCTGCTCCTCCACTGAAGACCAGGTGAGTGTTTGCAGGCAAGTGAATCTGTGTGTGTGCTTTTAAAGAGGGTGGCTGGGTATTCATTTGCCTCTCTGTCACTAAGGTGGATAGGTAGAATCCTCATTGATTTTCGTTGCCAAATGTTGTGAGAACTTCTCTTCCTGGCACAGGACCCCTGGGCTGACAAGCCTAGTGTGGATCTCAAACCCCTTCCTCCTCTGGGGAAACCTCTGCCACTGAAGTGTCTCTTCCAGTGTTCAACCACTATCTGTGGGGTTAGGGTCAGCCTGTCTCCTGCCTGCACCACTCTTACCGGTCTCAATGTAGCTTCTTCTTTGTATCTTTAATAAAAAGGGTTCTGTTCAGCTGGTCTTAAGATGATCCTTGAGGTTGATTGTTCTATAATTTATTTGTAACTTTGGTGTAATCTTTAAAGAAAATAGGAATAGTGCTCACTTAATCTGTCATCTTAGACCTTCCCATTGGCATTATATTTTGATACAATTTTACATGGAATTGTATTCTTAACTTTCTAATAATTCATTATTGGTGTATACAATGCAACCAATTTGTAAATATTAATTTTGTATCCTGCTACTTTACTAAATGCATTTATCAGTTATGATAGTATTTTGGTTAAATCTTCGGGGTGTTTATAATGAAGTGTTACTTATTCCTTTTTAATTTGGATGCTCTTTATTATTACTAATTTTATGATTGTCGTGGTTAGGATTTCCCATACTGTACGAAATAAAAATGATAAAAGGGAACATTTTATTATTGTTTGTGTTTTTCAGAAAAACACTTTTAGTTTTACATTATTTAATATCATGTTAGCTGTGTGTTAGTTATATATGGTCTTTATTATGAGGAGGTAAATTTCTTCTATTTCCATGTTCTTTAAATTTTTTCTTATAAATGGATGCTTGATTTTGTCAAAAGCTTTTATTGCATCTATTGATATGATTATGATTATATAATTTTATTTTATTATTATTATTATTTTTTTTTGGTATGTGGGTAGTTCCCTGGCTGGGAATCGAACCCAGGCTGCAGCATTGACAGCACCAGCGCTGAAGCCTTAAGCCACTACACTACCGGGGAACTCTGATTATATAATTTTTATTTTAAATTTTGTTTACATGGTGTATCACATTAATTGATTTGTGCATGTTGAACAAAATTTGTATTCCAGTAATAAATTCAACTTGATCATGGTGTATATATTTCTTAATGTATTGCTAAATTTGGTTTGCTAAGAATTTTTGTGCCCATGTTTATAAAGGATATCAGCCTATAATTTTAAAAAATGTCTTTGGCTTTAGAATCAGGATAATAGTGGCTTCTAATATAAGTTTGGGAGACTTCTAATTGTTTTTAATGTATTAGAATAGCTTGAGAAGAATAGTTTCTAATTTTTAAAATAATATTTGCTAAAATTTACCTGTGAAGCCATTAGGTCCAATACTGTCATTAGTGGGGAGTTTTTGATTACTGACTTGATTTTGTTAGTAGTAATTTGTCTGTTTAGATTTACTGTTTTTTCTTAATTCAGTCTTTGGAAATTCTGTTTCTAGAAACTTATATGTCAAATTCACTGCCATATAAGTGTACATAATATTATTTTTTTATAAACCTCTGTATTTCTATTGTGTTCATTTTCACTTTACTTCTTTTGTTTCTAATTTTACTTATTTGGGACCTCTCTCATTTTTACTGATGAGTTTGTTTTAAGATTTATCAATATTTTTTTTATCTTTTCAAGGAACCAGCTCTTGGTTTTATTGATCTTTTGTATGGTTTTGTGGTCTTGGTTTTGTTTATTTTTGTTCTGATCTTCATCATTTCTTACTTTATACTCATTTTGGGTTTTATTTATTGTTATATTTATTTATTTTTTGTTTTGTTTCTTTGTTTTTTTCCTATAGGTAGAGGGTTAGATTGTTTATTTGATATTATTCATGTTTCCTTAAGTAGGCCTGTATTGCTATGAATTTTCCAACTTACTATCGCTTTCACTATGTCCCAAGTTTTTGGATTGCTGTGCTTTCATTTTTATTTGTCTCAATGTACCTTTTGGTTTTTTAAAAATGTTATTGTTTACCTACTCATTGTTTAGTAGCATGTTATTTAGCCTCAAAGGGTTTGTGTATATTTTAATTTATTTTCTCTAATTGATTTATAATTTCATACCACTGTGGTCAGAGTAAATGTTTGCTATGATTTCAGTCTTCTTAAATTATTGAGACTTGTTTTGCGGTTTAACTTAATTCATTATTTTAAACAGAACATTAATAATATTTCACTATAGTAGTAGAACTTTTGCTATTGATTTTTTAAAATAGCTTTATTTAAATATAATTAACATTGCATACAACTCTTCACTTAAAATATATAACTCCTAATTTTTTTTTTGGTGGAGGGTAGTTCCCTGCCTGGGAATCGAACCCAGGTTCTGGTGTTGAGAGCACCAAAGCCACTACACCACCAGGGAACTCCCTCTTAATTTTTTGGAGGAACTCTATACTGTTTTCCATAGTGGCTGTATCAGTTTTTCTATTTTTACCAGCAGTGTATGAACATTTCTTTTTTCCCATAACCTTTCCAACACTTGCTCTTACTTGTCTTGCCGGTAATAGCCATACTAACAGATATGAGATCATATCTCATTGTGCCATTAATTCACCTTTCCCTAATCAATAGTGAAGTTGAGCATTATTTTCATATGTCTGTTGGCTGTTTGTATGTCTTTTTGGGAGAAGTGTGTATTCAGGTCCTCTACTTATTTTTTTATTGAGTTCCTTATATTTTTGTTGTTGAGTTGTATGAGTTCTTAAATATATTTTGGGTATTAGCCCCTTGTCAGAGGTGTTATTTGCAAATATGTTCTTGCATTTGCTTGATTGCTTATTTGTTTTGTTTATGGCTATTCTGGCTACATAAAATCTTTTTGGTTTGATAAAGTCACAATAAAAATAAAATTAACACATGGCCCAGCAATTTCTTTTTGAGAAACTACCCAAAAAAATCTAAAATCTTTTTTTTGTAAAAATATTTCTGTGTTTCTTGAAGCATTATTCATGGTGACCAAAAAATGGAAACAACCGAAGTGTTCCTTAATAGATGATTGGATAAAGAACATGTGATATATACATACAGTGACATATTGCTCAACCATAAGAAAAAATAAAATACGGCCATTTGTGACCATATGGATGGATTTTGAGATTATCAGGCTCACTAAAATAAGTCAGACAGAAAAACGTGAGAACCATACAGTTTCACACATATTTGAGATATAAAACTGAAAGTAATAAACACAAAAGAAAAACGAACAGTGAAAAAAAAATAGACAACACTTCAATGTTTACTAGAGAGCAAGAAGAAAGAGGGGTGAGAAAAAGGGTTAGGGGGTTCAAATATATGGTGACAGAAAAAGAACTGACTTTGGGTGGTGAACACACAATGAGAGACATAGATGATGCATTATAGAATTGCACACTTGAAACCTACATAATTTATTAACCAATATCACACCAAAACTTTAATTAAAAAGACATTTAACTCAATTTTTGTTAGTATATTTACAAATATGTGCCACCAAACCATATCAATTTTGGAACATTTCAGTAACCATAAAATAAATGTTATGCCTGTTAGATATTGTCCCTGTAACCTTATAACTCAATCTCAGTTATAAACAATCACTAAGCTATTTTTGGTCTCTATAGGTTTTCCCTTAAGTGGACATTTATATGAATGTAGTCATATGATAAGTAATATTTTGTCAGTTCTTTTACTCAGCATAATTTTTTTCATGTTCTATCTATTTTACAGTACTTTACTACTTCTAATGGTCAAATAATATTTTATTGAATGAATATATCAATGTTTGATACATTTATTAGTTGTGGATGTTTTCTTTATTTCACCCTTGTACTAACCAAGGTTCTCCAAAGAGAAAAAATCAATAGTATATATGTGTATGTATACTTATATATATGAGAGGCGGTCAAGAAATTAGTAGAATGGTGGAGTTATTGAAGAGGTAGAAGTACTAGAACACATGGTTTGATTGTGTGACTTATTATAAGTGTATGTGCCAAATTTTGGCTCACTTGCATCTGTGTTCTTTAAGATGTAGTTGGAGAAGCATGTCAAATGTGAAGAAAATCCCAAGTATAGATACAATTGAATTTTGCACCATCATTTAAGTTTCTAACAAAACAACAGAAAACACCTCAAATCATTTTGGAAGATATGTTAGCAGTTTATGGGGACTGTTGCCTCAGGAAATCCATGGTTTGCAAGTGGTATAGCTTTTTCAAGCAACAGAAAGTTGATTAAAGATGACCTCTGTTGGGGATGCCCTGTTGAAGTCACTTTCACAGACATTGTCATAAAAGTTGAAAACCTGTTGTGGCAGATGCCAAATTGAATAAAAAGCAGGTTTGCAAAAATAGTTGCAGTGTCACCTACAACCATTTTGAATATTCTTCATCAGTGTTTAAGGATGTCAACAGTCAGCGCAAGATGGGTACCGAGAATGCTCACACCACTTCAAAAACAGCAGTGCATTGAGTGTTTATGACAGTTTGTGGGCCTCTGCAGAGACAACAAAGATAAAGTTTTAAACTGGATTGTCACTGAAGATGAAACTTGGGTTCATCATAATGAGCAGGAGTCAAAACCAGAGTCCGTGCAGTGGCATAAAAAGGGCACAACACCCTCTAAGAAGTTTAAAGTGTTGCAATCTGCTAGGAAAATTATGGCTGGTGTTTTTTGGGATAGAGGATATTCTGCTGACTGATTACAAGGATAAGGTTGTCACAATAACTGGAGAGTACTATTTCAGTCAGCTGAAACAGTTAAAAGAATTTGTGAAAAAGAGAGAAAAGAAAACAAATGTATCAAATGGGTGCTGTTTTTACAACAGCATGTCTGTGTACAAGAGCAGCATTGCCTTGCCTACTCTTCGTGACTGTGGCTTTCAAACATTAAACCACCATTTCTACAGTCCATACCCGTGTCTGTCTGATTATTACTTGTTCACAAATATGAAATAAACAGCTTTGAGGGAAGAAATTTACCAATAACAAATAGGTTAAAGATATAATTTAAAGGCAAAACCAAAGCAATTTTTTTGAAGATATGAAAAATACTTATTGAAAGATCTGAAAATGTATTAGGGTTAGGGTGAATATATTGAAAAGATGAAATAATAAATATTTTTTTATCCTTCTTCTTCATTCTGCAAATTTCTTGACCACTAATTTTAAATACAAATGTAAATATAAAAATAAATATACATGTACATGTACATATACATATACATATACATATACAGGCTGGTGGACAGAGACTCTGGAGAGGCAATGGTACCAATAAATTTCAATGGCAGTTTTCCAGAGAATTCTCTATTGCTCACAGATGATTTTTGTTATATTCAAGCCTTCATGTGATTTGATGAGGTCCACCACATCTATTCAAGTGTTATCACAAAATAATCTAAAATTAAAAAAATTAAAAAGTTTATAAACAAGTTACAGTAGGCAAAGCTAATTTTACTTTTGAAGAAATAAAAATATAAATTTAATGTAGCTTCAGTGTGCAGTGTTTATAAAAGCTATTGTAGTGCACAGTAGTCCTAGGCTTTCACATTCATTCTAATAACTCCTTGACTCACCTAGAGAAACTTCCAGTCCTGCAAGCTGCATTTATGGTAAGTAGAGATGCATAATTTTTTAAAAGTTTTTATATAATATTTTTACTCTACTTTTTTATGTTTAGGTGTGTTTAGATATAGAAATAATACCATTGGTTAAAGATTGTTTATAGTGTTCATTATAGCAAAATGCAGCCTTTGTAGTCTAGGAGCAATAGTGTGTACCATTATAGTCTAGTGTGTTCTATTTTTCTGGTTGCATTAGATCTGCTTGTGGAGATGAAAATGTGGAGTGAGAGATAGAGTCAAATAGGTAGGTAAAATATGAAGAGGAAAAATACATTAGTAAAATTGTGCAGCACCTCAAGAAAAAGTAATAATTATACTTTCAATTCCTGAGTGGTTTCTATAGTCCTTCTTTGTCATTTTGTAAGTATAGATTAATCAGCAACAGTGATTTTAAAATGCATATACTCATACCATCTAGACTCTCTAAAAACTGTACAATAGAAACTATCAGAGAAGAACACAAAAATGGGAGGCATAAAGCAGAAGAATAGGAAAAGAAAGAAAAATGGAGTGTGCAAAAAGAGGAAGATTGACTCACTTTCTAAAATGTGGAGCAAATGTGAAATGGTCTAAAAACAAGCATTTGGCATAAACTGTGTGCTTAAATCTAGGCTGCTGTGGCCATGAAAACAAGCTGCTAGGCTCTCCTGTTTATGTTCCTGCTGTAGGGAACATAATTAACTGACAGTTCTAGCAGTGGTCACCATGATGACATGGAGTCAACTCTTTCCACAGTCTACTCCTAATCAGAGATTGAGCAAAATATGGTTATATACCAATGCAGATTAATTATGAGGAAACACAAAAGTTGTCCAGCAGAAACCTTCGGCTTAAGGACTTTGCATTCACTTAACTGTACCTTTCTTGAAGATGTGCTGCAATTTCAGATTCTTCCTAACCAATTAGTCTTCCTTTCCATTTTACACAGTTTTCATATCTGCATCAGAGTGTAAAGATCTCACCAGCTTCGGCTACCCCTCTCCTGACCCAAGTAAGTCTCATATGTCTATAATATTTTTGGTATCTGCTTCTTGGAAGTCATAAAAATTTGCCATTGTTTTACATGTAGCATCACATTCAATAATACCAAATCCCTGAAATACTGGTGTGATCAATGTTAAACAGTTAAACACAAAATTATCTAAGTTTATACACCAGCAATTCTAAGAGCTGAAATTTAAATCTAGTTCTAATGGGCTTTAACCTCTATAATATTTCCACAATAAATTTAAAAAACATAAGGCTATTAGAAAATATTTTCTATAAAAATATTATAAAACATATATATCATGTTAAAATACAAATTACAATATAAATGTAAAGTGATCCTCAGAGTTGAAGTATTGTGTTTCCTTATGTTTTTAACTCTTGACTTTCTTTGCCATTAGATGAACAATTGCTGAACCAAAGAAAAATACAGAAAAAATTATTATTTAATTTGGGCAAGATGCATATTTTATTGGTCTGGATATGTTTAGAAATCATGAAAAAATCTTTAAGAAATTTTTATAAATGAATTGTTTTTATGTTTTTATGAGTGCAGTGTCCACACTCTTTAATAATAACCTGTTAGTAGAATATAGCATTATCTCCATTAAAAAAAAACGCATTAAAATAAACAGTAAGCATTGTCTATCTAGGATAGTTCATGACAGACGATCGAGTTTTTCAGTATCTCTAAATGTAATCATGGAAAACCCTTCAGGTACCACTATGACATTAACAAAATGAGCATATAAAGTTTACTTATCAAGGGGCTAAAATATAGTGAGTATCCATAGTATTATAATAATCCAATATAATTTTGTTTTGTTGTTGTAACCAAACTAAAAAGGCAAACACATTTGACAAAATAATTTGAATCTATGAATAATACATTATTTAAAAATCTCCTAAAAAGAGAGCCTTATAATATTGTCAACTCTCAAAATCAGTGTATTTGATATCTTCCTTAAAAAGCTTGCTAAGATAATTCTTGATAGAAACGATGCCTTTAGTAGTCAGAATTCTCCACAGAAACAAAAATAAGGGGTGTGTGTGTGTGTGTGTGTGTGTGTGTGTGTGTGTGTGTGTATTGTGAGTTTATGCAATTATGGAGGTGGGCAAATCTAAAATCTGCTAGGTCATCTGGCAGGATGACACCCAGAGAAGAACTGCAGCTGCAGATCAAGATTAAAGGCCATAAAGCTGAAGACCCAGGAACTGGGCAATGTTGTTCAAGTTTGGAATCTGTCAGGCTACAGTTACAGTAGAAGGCTGACACTTCTGTGCAAGTTTAAAAACTCTTTGCTATGAAATTCCCTCTTGCTAGTGAAAAGTCAGTCTTTTGTTTTCTTCTAGCACCCAATTAATTGGAGTGGGCCCATCCACATTATGAAGGTCAATCTGCTTTACTCAAAATCTACTGATTTGAATGTTAATTTCATCCAAACATACTTTCACAAAAATGCCCAGAATAATGTTTGATCACATAACTGAGCACATGGCCTAGCCAAATTGATATATAAAATTAATCATTATAGGTCTTCCCCATCACAATAACTCTTATTTCACCAGTCAGAGTTTTAGCTCAGATCCATTTTTTTTGAGGCCCCAATTTATCCTGTTGTTATTTCTCCAGTTCGAGTATGAATAGTAGAAATCACATGCTCAGCAGTTGGCAAAATCCTTACATAGGTTTTCTGACTTGTGATGTGCAGGCCACTATGATGGGAAAGACAAGGTAAAAACCACCAGAATCTTCACCACCTAAGAAAATAGTAAACCAAAAAGAAGTGCCATAGTCTTGGAGAGAGCGCAAAATTAACATCACCAATGGTTGAAAACTGCAGAGGTTTTTACTTCTCACAAAATCATCAACCAACTCTCCTATTTTACCTGTGCAGAAGACAAATACATCTTAAAGAATAATAGTGGAGAATAATAAGTTTACTTAAGTGGTGACTTCAATTACAGCTGCTATACCAGATGTGGTTTTATTGCTTGAGCAAAATAATACATTCTCTGATGTCTGTTATACAGCTTTTGATCTGGAAATGTTTTTCCTCTATTCCTTTCAATAAAAACTACCAGAAAGACTTAGTTTTCACATGGCAAGACTAGCAATGCATTTATGGTATCCAATCTCAGGGACACAATAATTCTCAAGCTTTCTGTCATAACTTTGTTCACAAAGATTATGATTATCTTTCCATTCAATAGCTATCATATTGATGAAATTATGCTGATAATCTAGAGGGAAAAATGTACCAACTATTTTAGCCTTAATGTGAAGCATTTGCATGTCAAAAATAGGAGGCACATCTAAAAAAAATCTAGGAGTCTTCTACCTCAGTAAAATTTCTAGGTGTCGATTAGTGTACATTATTGGGTACTTGTATTCTCAAGAGATTATCTATATATGTGTCAGGAAAATGACATCACAACTGAAAATAATTTTAATATTTGTTTTTTATAACATAAGAAAATTTTTATCGGTATTGCTGAGTATATTTCCATTGGAGGAGAAATATGTAAATCAATTAATGAATCATATACTATTAACTGATAATATGGAAATACAACATCTAAGTCTATTTAATTTTCTCTTACCCCTATTTCTTCTTTCCTACTTTTCTTCTGTAGTTAATTTCATCCTTTCTTTTTCTCTCCTCTTCTTTCATTTTTGTTATGTGTCAGTTAAAGAAGAGGCCCTTTACACAGTACAAAGGATAAAGAAACCAACTTGAGTTGCTGTGCTAGAGAAGCTAGATAGGCAAGGGTGACTCTAATGACGTTATATGTCATTAGTCAAAAAATATATATATTTTTTTTTAAATTCATTTTTATTGTTAGACTTATTGGGGTGACATCTGTTAGCAAGAATTACATAGGTTTCAGGCATACAATTCTACAGTGCATTGTCAACTTGATGTATAATAAGTTCACCACTTAAAAATATATTTAAAATACAAATGTGCAAGTAATTCAATTTGCTAAGAATTATAGATGTTAAAAAATAATTGAAAAGCAAATGATATTTGAACTGTAGTTTGAAGAATAACAGGCAGCTTATAGATGATATAAGATAATCCAGTAGAAATGCTTTACTTGCTTTATTGATCTCCAGAAAACTGGGTGAGCTGAGTAACAAATTAACATGTCCAAAATTTATTATTTCCTAAAAAAAGATTTTCTAAGTAAATTTAGTTCTTATTGTTTGTTTTCAGTCTTATAAGAGTCTTAATATTGGGCAATTACTTGAGTTGCTGTCTCTCTTGACTCATGTAGGCACACACACACACATCACTACTTTTAATATTTCAATACAAACTATTTTTAAATTGGATGTTTATCCAAATTGCTATCTTTCTACTTGTTTGTGTCAGTTCCCACCACTTAAGCCTCCCATATTAAACTAGTTGACATGGAAAACCTCAAAACATAAATAATTTTTATTGACTTCTTGAATGCTATTAAAGAAGTAGGTAATTTATTATCTTAAGTATTTGACTTTTAGACTTTTGTGTTCTTTGATTCTCAATCTATAATCACCATTAAAACTCTAAATTTTCAAGCCAATAAATTAAATTAGAAGATAAAATGCAGTTCTTTGTGAAATATCTTTTAAAAAATGAAAATGAATAATATTGGGAATTTGCAACATGCTTTATTATTTGGTACAACTCAATTTCAAATTTCTATAGATGAGATAAAATCTATGTTTGTCACAGTAACCACTTTAGTTTTTACACCTGCTATACATTATTCTACAAGAATCGGAAGGCAAGACTTTGTTTTGGAATTAGCAAAAACTCAGAATTAGAAATGCTAGCAGGAATATCCACAATATATTTGGAATTTTGAGAAGATCCACTCAACTGAGGTTCAATAAACAGCAATCAATAAATTATTTTGAAAGATATTTTTAAAATCTTGTTAACTTGGGGCATTTCCTAATTTCTGATTTTTTTTTGAGACAGAATAAAAATATCAGCTTCAATTACTTCAGAATCTAAAATATTTCTGTCTCTCCATAGCCAAGGTAGAGAATGTGATACTACTATAAATTTTATCTTATATAGAAACAGCCTATAATTATTTATTCACTTTTCACAACAACATTGAGAGAAACATGCATGGCTAATAATAAATAATTTTCTACATAAAAAATTAATTAAGAAATATGAACTTTGTTTTTTCAAAAATAAAACTAAAAACTGAATCAAATTTCAACTTAGAATTATTGTTATATAGCAATCTACATTAGTAGACCAAGCCTTCAAAAATTGTTAGCATTTACCTTAAAATAAATAATAGAATCAGGCTTTAGGCACTTCATACATACTCTTATTGTTTGTGCATGTACATTCTCTCTGAAAAAAAGGCAATCTATTTTAAAAACTCTTAAAAAAGAAATAAATATAATCTACAAGGATGGATAATTGAAAATGTCTGTGAGAAGAGATAAACCAAGTAGCGTTTATTCGTTGCTTGGTAGCACTGGGAGGTTAACTCTTATTTCTGGCAATTGATAAAGAACTAGGCAATCCATTGAGTTAGTGTATTTATTTATTTATTTATTTATTTATTTATTTATTTGTTTGTTTGTTTATAGGTCTTTATGTCTCTTTTTCTTTCCTTTTTTTTAATCGTTAAACTTATTGGGGTGACATTTGTTAGCAAGCATTACATAGGTTCCAGGTGTACAATCCTACAATGCGTTGTCACCAGTTGTATAATAAGTTCACTACCAGCTTTTAAATTGTGATTTACTCCTATTTATGTTTTTGTATTTAATTCTAAAATGTTCTTATTTTTATTTATAGTTGATGGTACATGGAAAGTGAAGGTAGCTAAGAGAAATTTATTTCCAATGAATCTCAGACTACTGATTCAGTACAGAAAAAACTGACTTCTGAGATACAGTCAAGAAAAAACAGGAAATTCAGGAAAGCCTCCGCAACAATGCTAGAAATAAAAGAAGACTCTGATACTATGTAAAGCTAAGCTCCCATGCTTTGTTTAGTACAAGTAATCAAATTATTACCATATCATATAATAAATGCTAGAATACCAAGATCATGAGAGAATTAGGAAGGATTTCTCAAAATTAGTAAAACCTGAGCTGAGTTCTCAAAGACAAATAAGAATAAGGAAGTCCAAAATATGACCAGTTGAATGGAGCGTCAACTGCAACTATGAAATTTTGAGAGTATGTTTAGAATTAATTTCTAATTTTTTAATAAGGGTTGAAGCTGAAGAGGAAAGTAGATAACAAAAGTCTTTTTTGTATATATGTACCACAGCTTCTTTATCTAATCATCTATCAGAGAGCACTTTGGTTGTTTCCATGATTTGGTATCCATGAACAGTGCTGCAGTGAACACTGGGGGACACAGTCTTTGTGGACTAAGGTTTTTAAATTTTAGGGGTATATACCCAGAAGGAGGATTGTTGGGGCATATTGTTTATAACTTTATTCCCAGCATGGAATATTACTCAGCTGTAAGAATAGATGAAATACAGCCATTTGCAACAAAATGGATGGACCTTGAGAACATCATGCAAAGCAAAATAAGCCAGACAGAGGAAACTGAGAACCATATGACTTCACTCATATGTGGAATATACAACTAAAGCAAAACAAAAAAAACCCAAATACTCATAGACATGATCAATAGTTTAGTGGTTACCTAAGGGCAAGATGGGATGGGGTGGGAGGGAAGGGAGGGAGTGAGAGAGGAGGGTAGGGGATTAAAATATATAGTAATGGAAAAAGATATGACACTGAGTGGCGAACACATAATGCAACACATAGACAATGCACTGTAGAGTTGTACACCTAGAACCTATATAATTCTTGTTAACCAACGTTAACCTAATAAGTTTAATGATAGAAAAAAGTCTTGTTTGTCAGACTGAAGTGTTTGAATTTTATTAAGATTAAAAGGAAGGAAGGCATTATTCTTGCAACATTTTTGTTTTAGAGACTTTGATTCTTGACAAGGTTTTTCTTGGTCCCGGTCCTCCATGTGCTTTGTTTTTTATCTGAGTGTCCTTAGATGTAAAAATTAACTCTTTCTAAAGGACAGATCAGACCCTTGCATGCACAGACCAGATCAGGTAGACACACTTGGCTCATATTGATCACAGTGCATTCATATTGTCAGTCCTATTGAACGTAATTGGTTTAAGTGCAGGTAATGAATATGATTTGATGGTAGCAGGTGAATCTTGCTTTTAAGTGATATATAGAAATAGGTTTAAGGATCCTCTGACACATGCATGTCAATATTATTTTCTCAGAAAAGAAATTTTTTATCACTAGAGTAACAACTAAAACTAAGCATATTTGTGTCTCAAAAAAAAAAAGAAACTCAAAAACTTAGATTTATTTCCTTACTTCCTCATCAGGATATTATATAGTTAGTTACTTTACCACACTGGGGCATCATTTTCAGTGGAGGAAGTAATTTTGGAATTTGATTAGATTCAAATGGCAATGGGAATTATTATAAGTAAAAATGGTTTGCTTTGATGTTTTCTCTACCTAGGTTTGATATCTCTTTCAGGTAAGAAATTGTATTACATATAAATCATACAAAAATTATAATGTATAATTATAAATCTGACTCTGACTCATTGCAATTGTTTTATTTTAATTTACAGGATAAAAAACCAAAAATATACCAGCATCATTTTCTTTATGTGCTTAATTAGAATCAGTAAAGTCATCTGAAAGCAGTGATATCTTTGATGCAAGAAGAGCCATAATTTTCCAGATAGTTTCAACTTTTTTAATTATTATTTTCATTAAAAACATTAGTCTAACTTTAGAATTCACTCATCTTTTTTTCATATATAATGGGGAGATGCCTATGGGGTGTTAATATTCTACATCTTTTTTCAGGACATACTGGAAGAAATTACATAGGAGGACAAAGCTTGTAAAAATTTAAACAATAAGAATAGAGGACCTAAGAGATTTTTAGAGAATTATTTATAATAAAAAATGTATGCTTACTTTGAATTAGATGATGAGTTCAGAAATCAGCTATGAAACTACTACAGACTTTCCCCTTTAAATTCTACATTTTGTGATTTGCATGTTCCAAAACAATTGGAAATTCAACAAAGTATTCTTTTTATTGAGATATAATTGATATATAACATTGTGTGTAAGTTTAAAACATTATCACCACTCTAGCATTAGTCAAAACCTCCATGAATTCAGATCATCATTTCTTTATTACAGTGAAGAACTTTTAAGATCTAGTCTCTTAGCCACTTTCAAGTATATAATGAAGTATTTTTAACAATAATCACAATATTGTACATTAGACCCCCAGAATTTATCCATCTTCTAACTTGCACCCTTTTATCAACATCTCCCCAGTTCTCCCACCCCAAGCCCCTGATAACCACAATTTTACCCTCTGTTTCTACAAGTGCAGGTTCTTTTATCATTCCAGATATAAGTACTATAGTACAATGTCTTTCTGTCTAGCTTCTCTCATTTAGAATAATGCTCTAAATTATTATAAATAAATAAATAAAGGTGATAACTTCTGTAAATACAATTTTACTTCTTTCTTTTGAACTAGGATGACTTTTATTTATTTATCTTTTTTATTGCTCCAAGTAGGACTTCTAATACTATATTCAATAAGAAAGATGAGCGTGGACACCCTTATCTTGTTTTTGACTTTCAAGAAAAGCTAACATACTTTTACTGCTCGGTATGAGGTTAGATGGCAAGTTGTTATATATAAACTTCATTACATTGAAGTAAGTTCATTTTGTTACCCAGTTCTTGAGGCTTTGTATAAAGAAAGGATGTTGTATATTGTCAAATGCTTTTTCTGCATCTATTGGGATGATTGTGTGTGTGTGTGTTTGTGTGTGTGTGCATGCGTGTGTGTATATAATTAATTTTATTAATGTGGCATAGCACATTCATTGATTTTTTTTACATATTGATCATCTTTGTATCCCAGCAATAAATTCCACTTAATCACAGGATATTATTATTTTAATATGCTATTGAATTCAGTCTCCTGTTATTTCGTTGATAATTTCCATTCATATTCATCAGTAATATTGGTCTTTGTGTTTTTTTTTTGTGTGTGTGTGTGTTTTGTTTTTTTTTTTGGTAGTGTTTTTTTTGAGTTTTTGTATCAGGGCAATGCTGGCATCATAAAATGAGTTTTGAAGTCATTCTTCTTTCACAGTATTTGGAATCATTTAAAAAAGATTTTGCATTAAAAATTCTTTAAGTGTTTGGTAGAATTCACTAGTACAATCACCTATCTGGTCAAGAGTTTTTCTTCCTTGAGAGGTTTAAAATTACTGATTCAATGTCTTTACTCAATATTGGTCTGTTCACATTGTAAAAATTTATTTATGATTCTGTCTTGGTAAGTTGCCTGTAAAAATTTATTCAGTTCTTCAAAGTATCAAGTTTATATATATATATGTATATATGTATATGTATGTATTTATTACTTTCTTTTATGATCCTTTGTATTTCTGTGATATCAGTTGTAATGTCTCCTCTTTTATATCAGATTATGTTTAAGTTATTTCTTTTTCCTATTTAGTCTAGCTAAGAGTTTGCCAATTTTCCTTCGATTAGAAGAATCTTTTAGTTTTGTTTATTTTTTCTATTGTTTTTTAATCTCCATTTTATTTATTTCTACTCTGACCTTTATTTATTTTCTTCTGTTAACTTTGAGCTTCATTTGTTTTTCTTTTCTAATTGCTTGAGGTATGAAGTTAGGTTGTTAAGAATATGATGTTTAGTATTCCTATGTCTGTTATTTTTTCAGCTTCTTTGTTTTACTTGATTCAATTTTCATATTGCAAAAGATATACAAAAGATATTTGTTGATTTTGCATATTCTTTTTCTATTTTCAGTTGCACTGACTTCTAATCATATTATTCTCCTTTTAGCTGGAAATGTCATTTCTCTTATCTTTCTAGTTCATAAGTTTAAATCTTAGATGATTTAAAAACCTCTTTGTTTTTCACATATGTTATAAATGTTATTGACATAAATTTGTCTTCTTTAATTGTATTAGTTGCATCTAATACATTTTGATGTGATGCATTTTTATTTTCAGTTGCAAAAGATATTTGCTGTGATTTTGCTTGTAAATTTTCTAAGACTTGTTTTGTGGTCTATTGTACGTCAGTCTCTCCTGGCAAACGTTCCATATGCACATGAGAAAAAATGTGTTCTGATGCTGTTGAGGGGACAATTTATATATTTTTGTTAAGTCTATTTGATCTAATGTATGATTTATATCTAACGTGTTTGTTGATTTTCAGTCTGCATTTATTTATTCATTCCTGAAAGTTGGGCACTGAAGATTTTTTGTTTACAAATATTGTTCTGTATTTTTTTCCTTCAGATCTTTAGTTTGTGCTTCACATATTTAGGTGCTCTGATGTTATTCATAGTGATATTTACAATTTTTACATCTTCTTGATGAGATGTCCCCTTTATCATTATATAATAGCTTTCTTTGTCTCTTGTTACCATTTTTCACTTAAAATTCACTTTATTTGATGTAACTGTAGCTGCCCTGACTTCCTTTTCATTTTCACTTACATAGAATATTATTTTATCCCTTCACTTTGTGCCTATGTGGGTTCTTAAAACTAATGTGAATCTTTTATGGAAACTATATAGTTGGGTCTTATTTTCTTTTCCATTCAAACATTTTGTCATTTTATTGGATGATTTAATCCATTTACATTTATAGTAATTATTAGTATATAGAACATTTATTTTTGGCTCTTTTAAACTTTTATTTTTCCATTTTTTTCTTTCTTGCAACTTACTTTTGTAAATTGGTTATATTCTATGGTAGTATGCTCTGATTACCTTCACTTCCTCTCTGTGAATCTACTTTGGGTTTTTAGGTTACCATTTGAGGTTACCATGAAGCTCACATAAAGCATGTTGTGGATGTTTATTAGTCCATTTTACATTAAAAACAACTTAAATTTGTTCATATACAAAATCTTGATCCTTTAATTACCCCTCCATGATTTTAATGTCAATAATTTACCTATGTTTTCATTGTGTATTCAATAATAAATTATGGTAATTTTAGTTATTTTAATACTCTTTCTCTTTGTTTTACTATAGTTAAAAATTTAAGACACTATTTAAGTCTGTAAGAAATACAGAATTGAAGTTTTCTTAGCTTACCTATATATTTACTTACACCCATGTATTATATATTTTTAAATAAGTTCAGATTATCAGTTTACATTTTTATTTTTTTAATACATTTTTAATGTTAGACTTATTGGGGTGACATCTGTTAGCAAGGATTACATAGGTTTCAGGCATACAATTCTACAGTGCATTGTCAGCTTGTTGTATAATAAGTTCACCACCTAATGTGACTTCTCTTTCCAACACCTTATATTTAGCTTCCCCCCTCCTCTCCCACCCCCTCCCCTTTCTCCCCTCCCTAACCCACTCGTCCCCAAATAAACATTAAACTATTGATTGTGTCCAAGGGTTATTTGTTTGTTCATTTCTTTTTTTCTTTGCTTTCAGTTTTATATTCCGCATATGAGTGAAATCATGCAGTTCTTTGTTTTTTCTGTCTGGC
>PVJL010016635.1:0-20403 GCA_004026885.1 Lyroderma lyra
GAACCTCAGGCAGGATTTCTGTGTTATAGTCTCCTTATTTTAAACTTTTATTTTATTAGTTTCAGGTCTACAAAACCACCTTGTGATCAGACATGTGTATACCTCACTAGGTGATAACCCCAATAAGTCTATTACCCATCTGACACTGTCCATAGTTATTACAATATTACTGGCTATATTCCCCATGCTGTACTTTACATCCTGTGACTATTTTATAACCACTGATTTGTACTTATTAACCCCTTCACCTTTCTCACTGAGCTCTCTAGTGTGGGAATTATGGGGGTAGAGAAGCTCTACCTCCACTGGGGTGCTGAGGGGCATATGACATCATCCCGTGGCTGTTGGTGACCACGATGCTTTCATACAAGGAAAGGCCACCTGAGAATGACACCAGCACAGAGGGAAGTAGGAAAAGCCAAGAAGTGAGGAGAGGTGATTGCTATGGGCATCATTGAGCACCCAGGAAGGAAAGGCTCTCCCAGAAGCCCCCAGGGACTTCCTGTAATATCTCATTGACCAAAGTGGGTCACAAGTCCTAATGGGGTCAGGGGGAGTGGTTGCTGTAACCACCTTGGACCAATTGCGATTCTGTCAAACGGAGCATCCACAGGAAGAGGCAGTCCGTGTGCTACGTGAACAACCCACACCGTCTGCCATGAAGGAGAAATGGACGAGGGAGCCGAGGGTTCCAAGCCAAGGGGACGGAAGACCAAGTGGGGCACAATGTGCAAAGGTGCAGAGTTCTGATGAAGCACCAGTCCTGCATCAGTCACATGTCCTCAAACTGCAGGATGCAAGAGTATCCAAAACATCTCTCTGAAACATCAAGATTTATTGCAAGATTTGGATAAGCAAGTACTTTAATAAGAACCACCCCCTTCCACCGAGCAGGGGAAAAAGTCCAGTCTCTGAAGTTTCATCCAGATGGGGTCCAGGGATGGACCTGCAGTAGTGAGGGTGGTGTCTCTTGTCCCCCCGAGGGCATTCAGGCTGTCCTCTACGCTCCTCAGGAATTTGGGTACAGCTTCTGAAAGCCGTGATGAGGCCAGGTACCCTCCTGATGTGAATCCAGTACAGATAATGCCACTGCAGTTGGCACATCTCCATCGCCCTATGGACCAGGTTGCTTTCCCTGGGGCTCCTCGCACACACACTGTGTCCTCCTTGCACTACTGCCACCTGAAGCTTGCTGATTTCTTCCACCATGTGACCTCAGCATCTTCAATTCAGCATTTAAAAGGCAGGAAAGCCAGCTTGACCTCCCCAGAGTCTGGTTTTAGCCCTGCCTTGGCCACTCACAATCTAAAGGGGTGTGACCTTGTTGCGTTTGCCATGCCCCTTCTTGCCTGGCCAAAGGCAGAGCTTGCTTAGGAAATTCAAGAACCTCCTAACTACCCCTCTTCAGCCCTGGCTGGTTCCCTTTGGGGTTCCACTGCTGCTGCTGCTGTTGCTGCTGCTGTGGCTGGAGAGGGGTACCCCAGGGCTATACTGGGGGCTGGGCTATTGGTGGCACTCCTGGACTCTGGCATGGGTGGGGGAGTTGCTGTCCTCGACTCACACTCTGGGATAGTGGGGAGAATGGGAAGTATGGTGACCCTCCACCTTCGGCCTGCATCTGGGAGTGAGGGTCTTGGACTCAGGGCTGGGTCCAGGGGAGGGAGTCCTGGATTCTGAGATGGGTCCTGTAAAGTTGGTCCTGGACTCTGGGCTAAGTCCAGGGAAGGCAGCCTTTGATTCAGGGCTGGGTCTTGGGAAGGGGATTTTGGATTCTGTCTGGGATGGGTCCCGTGGAGGCAGTCCTGGGTGTCGGGCTCTCTACAGGACCCACAGACTCTGCAGTCTTCTGCCCACATTCCTGGTCCTCACACTGCCGCTCTGCCTGCTGGAGTCTTTCTCAAAGAATACCGAGGTAAATTTCATTCTCATCACATGCTATTGAGGGTAGATGCTATTACCCTGACTTCTTACCAGTGATGTGTACCTTGCTCACTTAGGGTTGATCAGATCTTTTCCATGGAAAGTTATTCTTTTCTCCCCATTTCTGTACTATACCCTTTACAAAGAAGGCACTGTGTGCAGCCCATGCTTGTCAGCAGAGAGTTAAGCCCCACCTCTTTGAGGAGGGTGTATTAACATATATTTGTTGATATTCTTTATTTATGTAATCCTCCTTTGTTTTTTCTTTTTTCTTTTTGGCTGGTTCCCTGAGCAGGAATCGAACCCATGCCCACTACACCACCAGGGAACCCTCCTCGTTGACATTCTTTGTCTATTCTCTATTGAATTATTTGGTGGTTTATTTATATCAATGTGAACTGATGAATATTTATTTTATGTTATAATCCAATACTATGGACTTTATTTTATTGCTGAAATAATTCCAGCTTGGACCATTGGGAGTGTTTTTCAGTTGACTTCTGTGTTCCTATGTTATAATCTCACTGTTATTTTTGAGCACTTTTTTCTTTTCTCTTTTTGGCACCACAGCATGCTCCATTTGCATCTTATGTATTCCCTACCCCAGCCCGAGAACCAGCCATTTCTCCAGAGAACTTTTTTTTTTTTTGAGAATGTTGCATTGCATACCAAGATTTGTGCGATGGGTGAGTTCATTTATTTTTATTTCATTAAATTCTCTTGTATTTTATTCCTTTTAATTTCTTTGTGTTTAATTTGATGTCTTTCTAACTTCTTGAGATGGATTTATGTTATGTTTTCAATATCATTCAGTTTTAAATGTTTTCTAATTTTTGGGGTGTTTTTTAAACCATAAATTATTTTGAAATATATGATTTAATTTCCAAACATTTGGGCATTTCCAAGTTCATTTTTTCTGTCATTTATTTCTAGCTTCATTTTATAGTGGTCAGAGAACATACTTGAATAATATATAGATTTTCAAGTATGTTAAGACATGCTTTATGAATCACATACAGTGTTTGGTACTCATTGTTAATTGGTTCTGGGAGGTGCCACGAGTACCAAACATATCCGTCCCATAAGGAGTAAGTAAATTTAATGTGGCCCCCAACCAAAGACAATGTGCGTTTTTAAGGCAATATGTAAAATGATAGGGTTGTATATCATTAATGTACATATATGTCCTAAAAATAAATACATAGCTGTGCTGAGAAGAGTCATGGCCTAGTGGGCTGGCGGGAGGAGAGTGGTGAGGAGGAGTGGTCACACAGAGTGTTGCTTGGAAGGAGAGTCCCCTCCAATAGAACATGGGGCACTTGCCCTTCAGGTGTTCTTTCTCTTTTCTGCCTTTTTTCAACTTGCATCATGGGCTCTGACACACTTTGTCACCTTCACTAAAAACTTATGAAAACTGCTTCTGTCTTCTTTTCAGAATTCCTCAAAAATGTGAAACTTTGGTCATTCAGTAAATTCACATTTCGGCTTGTCAGAGCTTTGCTCTGATGCTACTTCTCCACAAAGTTTTGAACTTCTGCCCATTTCGCATTATATGGTGAACATATATTACACTCCCTGTTGTTTGCGGATTTCTCTAATGCTCAAACCGTGTTAGAGCAAAACCGTGTTGTGGAATGCCATGCTATACGGAGTTTGTTTGTGTATTAAACACGTTGTTTTACAATAGGTCATATCAAAGAGCTGTAATCTGCAATCAATAGTCTTTGGGAAATTCAAATTTACTACCTTAGTTTTTATTTCTAAAATAAAAATCTTAATTATAGTTTTCTTTATGTCCTGAATAGAAAAACAAAACACACTAGGACTGCTCCACTGGTACTCCCACCTCATCTAACATGAAAATTTTCTGGTCCTTTCTCCTGTTAGCGGGATGTTTCCTACCAGGCAGTGACAAAAGGATTTGGCTCCTTCTCTTAGTTTTTATTTGCATTGCCTCTGAGCCTTCTTTAATCTGTGCAACCTTCTTGACTTAAGACAATCATGGAGCAACAACCCTCCGCCCAACCAGAACATGATCACCCAGTAGGTCTATCATGTGTAGGCTTTTAACATTAACAATAGGGGCACAAAAATAGTTACAAGACTTTTTTTTTAAACCTTCAAAGTAGTTTTTCATGAAAAGTAAATAAACATTTTGCTGGTCTTATTAATGGTTCCTACAGTTTTCTTGAACTTTTTAAAAAACATACATAATGGTACCAGCTGTAGCAATTATTAACCCATGGCCAAACACTTCTACATACTCATTTATCTCTCCACCCATATCATTGTTCGAGCACATCCTAGATATTATATATATTCATCCATAGTTATTTCAGTCTATGGTTGCATAATTTTAATTTATAATCACATAAAGGGGTTAGTAAAGCATAATACTATAATATATTCTGTGTTTAGAGGCTTTACAAATTTTAACTTGGCTCTTATTGCACACATACATACATACTTAAGCCAGGGTGATTATTTATAACATTACACACATAATTACAAGTGCAAATGTTTAGCAGTAAATAACTTAAAGGCTGTTCATCTCTGGACACTCCTGCCATTCTCTGGAGACTGCTCCTTCTTACCTTAGTTAGCATTTACTTCTGAGTTCTCCAGGTCATTCTTGTTTGGTAACTCCTCTATGCCTTTGTACTTGGTCCAGATTAATTTCTCCCCAAGAGCCTGGCCATATATGTGTGTATTTATTTATTTATTTTGTTTTTTGTCTTTCATATTCTTTCTCTCTGTGTCCTACCTTTCCTCCCTCTCCCTCTCTCACTGATCGCAGGCAAACAGTCTGATAATTTAGATAAATGTATATACCCTTGTAGACCACTCATACTGATGAAGACACAGAGCACCAAAAAAAACTCTCTTGTGCCCCTTTCTAGTAAATTCTTATCTACCTCCCACACTTGGAGATAATCAGTTTTGATATCTATCACTTGTAGTTTTGATTTGTCTGGTCTAAAACTTTGTACACAGTAGTCACCCCTCATTTGTGGTTTCACTTTTCGAGGTTTCAGTTACTTGTGGTCAACCAGATCTGAAAATATTAAATGGAAAATTCCAGAAATAAACAATTCATAAGTTTTATTTCATTTTTTTACAATTTTAAAATTTTTCAATTATACTTGACATATAATATTGTATTAGTTTCAGGTGTGCAACATAGTGTGAGACATTTATATAACTTACAATGTCATCACCCTGATAAATCTGGTACCCAGCATAGTTATTACAATATTACTGACTGTGCTCCAGGATGTACTTTACATCCCATAACTACTTTGTAATAAGCAATTTGTGCTTCTTAATTCCTTCCTTTTTTTCTCACCTGCACACCCAAACCCCCTTCCATCTGGCAACCATCCAAATGTTTTCTATGAGTTTGTTTCTGTTTTGTTTATTTTTTTTCTTTCGATTCCACAAATAAGGGAAATCAAATTGTATCTGTCTTTTTCTGTCTAACATTCCACTCCGCATAATACCCTCCATGTCTTTTGGTTGGAGCTTTTAATCCATATCAACTGAAAGTAATTGTTTATAGATATGTAGCTGTTGCCATTTTATTAATATTATTCACAATTTTGCCCTTTTTTTGTCTTAAATCCCTCTAACGTGTTTCGTAATACTGGTTTAGTGGTGATGAACTCCTTTAGTTTTTTCTTATCTGGAAAGCTCTTTGTCCTTCTATTTTGAGTAATAGCCTTGCTAGGTAAAGTAATTTGGGTTGTAGGTCCTCACTTTTCATCACACTGAATGTTTTCTGCCACTCCCTTCCGTTCTGCAAAGTTTCTGTTGAGAAATCAGCTGACAGTCATATGAGAGTCCCTTACATGAAGCTATTAGTTGCCTTATAAGGAGCTACTAATTACCTTTCTCTTTCTACTTTTAGGATTCTCTCTTTGGCCATTTTAATTATAATGTGTCTTGGTATGGACCTGCTTGGGACTCTCTGCACTTCCTGGGCTTGCATGTTACTTCATTTGCCAGGTTAAGGAAGTTTTCATTCATTATTTATTGAAATAGGTTCTCAATCCCTTGCTCTCTCTTTTCTCCTTCTAGTACCTCTTATGATGTGAGTGCTGCTATGCTTGATGTTGTCGCGGAGGTCTCTTAAACTATCCTAATTGTTTTTATTCTTTTTTCTTTTTGCTGTTCTGATTGGGTGTTTTCTGCTACCTTGTCTCCGAATCACTGATTCAAATCTCTGCTTCATCTAGTCTACCAGTGATTCCTTTTATTGCATTTTTCATTTCAGTTATTGAATTCTTTATTTCTGACTGGTTATTTTTTATGGTTTTTATGTCCTTTTTTTATGCTTGCTATCTCTATGTCAAAGTTTTCACTAAGTTCCTTGAGCATCATTATAACCAATGTTTTGAACTCTATATAATAGATTGTTTGCCTCCATCTTGTTTAGTTCTTTTTCTGGACTTTTTCTGCTTTTCTTTCATTTGGGACATATTTCTTTGTTTCCTCATTATGGATGCCCCTCTGTTTGTTTCTATGTATTATATAGATCTGCTACATCTCCCAGTATTGCTGGGTAGCCTTATGTAGTAGGTGCCCTGTGTTGCTCTGGCACAGTCTCCCTGGTAACCTACACTGGGTACTCCTGTATTTTTTGTTTGGTGCCAGTGCTGTGCCTGGAGTTACTCAGCAAATGTTTCAGAGCACACTGAGGTCAGTTGTCACCCATGTGGAGCCTGTGGACTCCAATAGTTTTCCAAGAAATATTGTAATGCAGGCAAGTTTTCCAAGAAATATTGTAACACAGGCAAGAAATATTGTAACACAGGCAAAGAAAGTGCCTCTGGCACAGGGGAATTGAGTAGGTCAGAGTCGCAGTGAGTCAATGGGGTGGAGAGAACAGAGCTTACCAGATCAAACAGGTTCATGTTTGGCCATATGAGAGCGCAACGCAAGAAAGATGGTGTGCACCAGCCAGCTGCACGGGAGGAGGACCTCACTCAGGAAAAGCAGCCACTGTCCTTTAGTCTTTGCCCCAAAGCATCACACCTTAGTCTGCCCCGTGTATGCCTCCAACACCCCCTGAGTCACCATCTCTCTGTTGGCACCCCAGGTGAGCATCTATAAGCGCGTGACTGTGTGCTGACTTCTTAAGGGGATCTGTTTGCTTCCTGTAGCCTCTGTCCCACTCAGACAGTTGGAAGCCCCACTGTTTTTCACAGCCAGATGTTGTGGGGCTCCTCTTACCAGCACCAGTACTCTGGGCTAGAGAGCCTGCTGGGAGGCTGTGGTCCCTTGCTCCTCTGGGGGGGATCCTCCACAGCTGAGATATCCCTCCTGATTCTCAACTGCCACACAAAGGTTGGGGCGAGCCCATTTCACCTCTCTACCCCTCCTACCAGTCTCAATGCGGCTTCTTTGTATCCTTCATCATAAAACTTCTGTTCATCTAGACTTCACATGGTTCTCCAGGTTGGCTGTTCTATAATTTAGTTGTAATTTCAATGTGTTCATGGAACAAAGCAGGCACAGTGTTTATCTACTCTGCTATCTTGGGTCCTGTAGTCAACAATTCATAAGTTTTAAATTGTGCTGTATTCTGAGTAGTGTGATAAAATCTTGCAATGTCCTGCTCAGTCCTACATAGGACTTGAGTCATCCCTTTGTCCAACATATCCATGCTGAATACAAGCCCTGCCTGGTAGTCACTTTGTAGCCATCTTTGTTATCAGATCGACTGTCATGATATTGAAGTGCTTATGTTCAAGTAACACTTAGTTTACTTAATAATGGCCTTAAAGTGCGAGAGTAGTGATGCCAGCAATCCAGCAATTCAGATATGCCAGAGAGAGAGCCTTTAAGTAGGCTGACCAGACGTCCCATTTTAAATGGGACAGAAGACAAGGGTACTGTTCTGTTTCAAATGGTACTTACGGTCACCCTAGTCTCACTGGGCTAAATTCAAGGTTATCAGTAGGCTGATCATATGTACTGTTTGAAACAGGAGAATATTGTTTTCTGTCCTGTTTAAAAAGCGATATTCTTGTCAGCCTACCTAAAGGGTTTTCTTAAAATGAAAAGGTGAAAAATTTCTACTTAAGGCTTTTTATCATCTCATATCATCATAAAAAGAGTAACATACAATAAGATATTTTCAGAGACAGACCACATTCACATAACTTTTACAGGTATTGTTTTAAATGTTCTATTTTATTATTAGTTATTGTTAATCTCTTACGGTACCTAGTTTATAAATTAAACTTTATCATAGGTATCATATGCATGTATAGAAAACCCCCACAATTACATATGGGGCTCCATTCCTTACGCATCCATTGGTGGTCATGGAGCACACACCCACAGGTAAGTGGGGACTACTGTAAATGGAATCACGCACTAGATACACATTTTTGTCTCGCTTTTAGCTCATTATTGTATCTGTGAGATTCATCACAACCAATGTCATTGTGTATATCAATAGTTGGTTCTTTTTATTGCTGGGTTCTAGCCCACTGCATAAATATATCCCAATTTTTTTACCCATCCCCCTGTTTATAGACATTGGATTGTTTACGGTATACAACACTTACAAATAAAGCTGCTATGAATATTTATGTACAAGAATTTTTGAGGGTTTATATTTTTATCCCTTGAGTAAATATTACCAATTCGTTTTATTTTCTTGAATCTATATTTTCATTTCTCTTTGGTAAATACTTGTTAGGTCTCATAGAAGCTATCAAGTTTATTTATCCATTCAAAAAAATTGGTTTTTGGTTTTATTTATTATCTCTTTTGGGGTTCATTTCTTTTTTATTGATTTCACTTTTATTTCATATTTTTGTTTATTTGAGGATTAATTTATTCTTCTTATTCAAGTTTCTTATAGTGCAAACTTAGATTATTTATTGGTGATTTGAGATGCTTCATTTTCTTGATATTAGTGTTTGATGTGATATTTTTTTCTCTAAACCCTGCTTTAACTACATTTCACATATTTTGATATACTGTTTTCCATTTCTATTCAGTAAAAATATTTTTTTCTAATTTTTCCAGTGATGTCTTTTTCTGATCCATTTTATTTAGAAGTCTGATTTTAATGTCCATGTTTCCAGACATTGTTCTGTCTGATTAGCCATTTAATTTCTTTGTGGGCAGAGAATATACTTTGAATAATTCTAATCCTATTAAATTTATTGGGGTTTATTTTGTGGTCCAGAATATGATCTATTCTAATAAATAATATGTATTCACATGAAAATAATTAACTTTCTTCTGTTATTGACTGAGTATTCTATAAAATGCATTAGGGTAAATTTGTTCATAGTTTCATAGTTTTCTAAAACTATGTATTTGTTCTATCAGTTATTGGGGGAAGGGTGTTGTCATCTCCAATTATGAGAGTTCTTAGTTATCAATTTCTGCATAGCCAATTACCCTCAAATGTAGTGGCTTAAAGTGATGACACATATTTATTATTTCTGAGTTTCTCATTGCTTTCAAGATTTTCTCTGAAGTTTTGGTTTTCATCAGTTTGATTGATGTACTGATGGGTGTTTTTCTTTATATTTTTCCTGGGTTTGGTTTTCTAAGAATCTGCAAAGTGTAAATATATGGGTTTTACCAAATTTTGGAAATAGTACTATGTATTCAAATATTATTTCTATTCCATTCTCTTACTTCTCTCCTTCTTGATTTTAATTACATACATATTAAACTTTTGATATTAACCCATAGGATCCTGAGACTCTATCATTTTTCAACCTATTCTTCAGATTGGATCACTTATATTCACATAGCTTCAAGTTTATTTTATCATTCCCCAGTATTCTGCATTCTGCTATTAAGCCTATCTTGTAAGTTTTTATTTCACATGTTGTTTTTTGTTAAGTTCTAGAATTTATTTTCAGTTCTTTTTGACAATATATTTACTTCTGTGCTCAATATTCACAGTGAGAATATTTTGTTATGTCATTAAACATAGTTAGAATAGTTGCTTCAAGATTATTGACTGCTGATCCCAATGCCTAGGTCATTTTGGGATTAGTGTCCATGTCCTTTCTCTGGAGAATGAGTCAACAACTTTTTTTTTTTTTGTTTTCTGTATTTTAGGTAGGAATTGGAATTTATCTAGCTTCTGTGAATGTAAGGTTGTAAACATATTCTCTTTTACATTTTTCCAAGGAGTGTTGATATTTTTTCATTTGTTTTAGTAGGCAAAAATAATTGATTAGAACCAAAATGCAAACTGTTTCTATTACAGAAGCTCAAATCTCAGTTCAGCTTTTTCATCCTTAGCTGACCTTTGTGGTCTGTTACACATGTGCACGATTTCAGGTTCTGCTCGGTAGATGAACATAGTTTATATACAGAATTAGGGTTTTTTTCTTTGTCTCCTTTCTGGTGATTTGTCCCTCAAATTTCAAAAGCTGTGATTTCAGGTAACATGATAGTGTGCAGTAAGAGGACTGCCTATGTTTTTCCAGTCTATGTAGTTGTTATCTGGGGCATGGTTGGTTGCTCTGGTTGGATCCTTCTTGTCCACAACAGAAGAGAAACCTCTGTCTTGATCGCTTTCTGTCAGAGTCTTATGCTTTTTCCCTTCATAGCACTTTTCACAACTTTTATTTATTTAATTTATGTCTGTTTACTTACTTATTTTTATACTCTACTGTTAAAATTGTATAACAAATAGGATACACTGAGTAGGTAGGTATTCATTGAATGAAGGAATGAATCATTGTATAACTAAATAGTATCTTCCAGTATGGTAAAACTTAGATTGCAAAATGGTTTCAATTATATTACCAAGATACTTTCTGAGATTGTAATCACATAAACTGTATCATCACGGAAGCCCAGATAAGATGCCCAAGTGCATTTAAGATCTGAGATAGGCACTTGGGATATATTGTAATAGCAAGATTATCTGATCTCTATTTTTATAGGATATTTTCTTAATAACATCTAACTAGGGAGATGGGAAATGTCTGGCAGTGTTAATAGTTTACAATAAAATAAAGTTCTAAACATATAGATGTTTGAAAAGTTATTAAATGATTGAAAAGGTATTTTATAATTTTTATAGTTATGACAGTTCACAGTAACACTATAGTTATATGATAGAGAACAGGTCTCAAGTTTAACATTTTTAGAAACCCTGATTCTTTATATACAACATCTAGTGTAGTACTAAGCACAGTATAGATTTTCAAGAAATGTTAGTTCATTTCTTTTCTGTCTCACTGGCTCTTCTCAATAGCAAATCAAATAAGTACTCTTTTCAGTCAGTTCAGTTTACTAGTTTCCAAGTATCATGGCAACTCTGTATTTTAAAAAAGTTTAATGAAGTTTAGGCAAGAAATAGCCCTCTGTGTATAACTTAAAGCAATTTCTGTAACAAGACTGTAAAAGAATGGATCATTTGTTGCAAAGTGAATAAGAACGTACGTGTCTTCAGTACGGCTCTCCAGATTCACTTTGTTTTTGCCTGGGTAAATGAAGGACCTCGGGTGAGATTTTAAACTAAATCTCTCTGGGTACTACTTGGCTAGAGCGGAGGAGCTTCTCATACAGTTCTGAACCATTTTTTTCCTCCATTTTATTGAGATTTAATCAACATATAACATTATTTTAGTTTAAGTTGTACAATGTAATGATTTGGTGTATGGATACATGACAAAAATGATTACCACAATAAATTTAGTTAACATCTATCACTTCACATAGTTCCAAATATTTCTCTTGTGATGAAAACTTTTCAGATTTATTTTCTTAGCTTTATAACTTTCAAATATGTAGTCACCATAGTCACCATGCTGTACATTACATCCCCAGAACTTAATCTATCTTTGTACTATTTTTATATGAAGTATAATTCAAGCTGTTTCCCTTATCTCTTCAGTTTTGGATATCTCTTTTTACCAAGTATATGACATTAGGACAAGTGACATCACAAGATTTGATAAATTGAAGAAAAGTAAGACAGAGGTGGGATCGCTATAGGTGGATGATATGAATTTCTCCACTTACTGTAGATTGGTGAGGATTATTACCAATGCTTCTCAAACTTAAACGTGCATAGGAATCATTGAAGGGTCTTGCTAAAATTCAGATTCTGATTCAGTAATCTTGGTGTGGACTCTGAAATGTTGCATTTCTAAGAAGATCCCAGGTGATGCCTATGATCTGAGGACCACACTTGCTAGGTTATAACCACTGACTTACTATGTCTGCTAAAATGGGGCTTAGAATGAATATTTGCTCCTATTCTCTTCCTTTTCAGATTGTGATTACTACAACCATAGAACCCATTAACCTTCCTGGATAAAAAAACAGTGTAAAACAAATTCCAGATAATATCAATCCCAACAGTCTACGATTTTAGATTTTCTTGTGACAATCTTTCTTTCTGGCACATTTTTAGTACACCTAACATGTTTAATAATAAACTCTTTTTGTCGTCTCAGATTTCCTTGTTTCCATTCTATACAATATGCGAAATAAAAGGGCAGCAGGAGAGACCAGCTCAGTACCCGTCTCTTGTCCCCACTGCTCTGTCGCCGTGGTTCCTACTTCTGTCAGGCAGACCACTTGCAGGGCTCCAGCTCTCAAGGATACAGGTTGTACAATTTTCTCTTCTTGCTCTTTTAGGTCCCTGACTTGTCACATAGCTTCCCCCTGTTCTCCTCCTGGTTGTTTTCTATCCCTTGTCAGTCCCTGTCACTCTGACCACTCTCCTGCAAGGAGTCCCTCTACTAAAATCTCCTCAATTAAATGACTTTAAGTATCTGGTTTGCTACTTGCCAGGCACAACTTCTAATGGGAGTACTAAACACATCTTAATCTAAGAGTAGCTAGAAAAATCTCTTTTCTGATTTTGGTCCAAATCCTCCTTTTTAGGATATCGGATTCCACATAATCTACTTACTGATCCCACATGGAGAAGGTGCATGGCAGTGAGCACTGCACTGAGCATGTGCATGTTTCATAGTGTGATTCTTTCTGGTTAAGAATACAATCTGAAGTTCAAGCTGATATTTAGATAATATCACCAGTTGTTTTGTGCTGGTTATACTTTTGTCCCAAATAACATATGTATTCTTTGGAAAATTTCAAACATGTACAAACATAGAATGAATAACATAATGAACACATATATACCCCAAATTCAGTTTTAATAATTATTAACACATAGCCAATTTTCATGTAGTATATATCTCCACCCATTTGCTGTCTTCTCATATTATTTTGAAGAAATCTTAGAGATTATATCACTTCCTCCACAAATATTTTGATAGATGTCCTCAGGATCATCAGACATGTAGTGTTCAAATGCACAATTGTTTTACATTACACTTTTGATAGTTTTAATTAAGACTCCACATTTTAATTGATCATCATGTCTTTAATTCTCCTTTAATCCATTGGTTCTTCACCCACTTATTTTTTTCCCCTTGCAATTTATTTGTTGAAAACAGAGTCGGTTATTTAAACCATTTTCCACAATTTGAAATGCTTTGTTTGCATCTCCATTGTGTTTTGCAATGTCTCTCTAAACTGTATTTCCTATAAATTAGTAGTTGGAAAGTGGTAAAGTTTCATTAGCTTTAGATTAATTGTGTGTAATAAAAGACCATCGAAAAATGGTGTATAGTCTCCTATCAAGGAACATCTAACCTCTACTTGCCTCTCTTTTAATGATGTTAGTAGCCACTTATTTTCAAAGCCTAGGTTCACTTGGAGTTGCAAAATGGTAATGTCTATGTTCTATTATTTCTTCTTCATTTATTGCCCAGAATACTTCAGTTAAAAAAATCCAAACGCAAATTTTTCTTTCACCTACGTTTTGGTTATCCAGCGGTACTCGTACAATTCATACTGTGAAGGCAGGAGAAACATTCAATTCCTTTGATTTATTTATGATTTGAAAAATATTGAGTTGGTTTATTATATCCTCCAGTGGTGACCAATTAGTTTATTTTAATATAATTATGAATTCATAAATTTAAACATATTGATGGGTTTCAGTTATTATGCTTAATAAAAACCAAGCTGTCCCATTGTTCACCAGTGGGAGCTTCTTTGAAATGTCTGTAAGTCTTAGTGTAATAACCCTAATAGTCTTTGATAGCTTTCTTGGGATCTGGTATTCCAAATTCATCTTGTACATTTCTGGCTCCAGATCTGGAATAAACCCTTCCTTCCAGGATTCCTATTTCTTTTCTTTTTAACTGGAAAGTGATTTTTTCAAAATCATAATCTGAGCATTAAGGGTGTGTGTTGCCATTGGCTTACTCTTTGTTTCCAGCCTTTTCATTGTCCGAATTCAGGGAAAAAATATAAAATACATTATAAGTTCTTATTTATACCTCTAATTCAAATTTAGATCTACATCTGAAGCACTTTTCTCCTGTACGGAATTAGGTGTCAAGCTCACTGAGAATAAGAATTAGAGCATTACATAGTTTTGTTTTGTATTCCAAAAATGCATGTGTAACAATTTCAGAATACGTTAACAGCACCTCCACCAATAATGCGATATTTACAACAGTAGAATTATTTTTGTTTCCAGTTCCTTTTGTTTTAAGTTATATCTGAGCCAAATTATTATGATTTGAAGTCACTTGGAAGTGTGCCTCTTTATGTAATTATGCCACAAACAGTATTCCCATTCAGGCTCAGTTGTTTCATTTTATATTCAAAAATTTTAGAGTTTCTGTGTTAAAATTTAATTTAGTTTCATAATTATGCAAAAATATCTACACGATTTCAAATTCAAATCACCAGTCCTTGTGTTGATATGTCTTCAGTGCTTTGGTTATCTGAAGCTTAGTTCCAAGTAGATTTCTCAGGAAGGGCTCTTATTTCCTAAATTCCTGGATGTTCATAACAAGTTATGACTTTTATAGTAGAAGGTGATTGTCTTTGATTTTATCCTGATACTTTGAGTATTGAACCGTAGTACCCCTTCCAGAATGGAAACCTGAAAACGGCCTTTTGTATAGACACGGCACATCCCTGGTACACCCACCAAGGCTTCGTTTTTCTAATCAGGGACTTCGCTGATAGGGGTTTAGCAGTTCTTCCCAATTCTCACGTTGTTCTTCTTATATTTGCATTGAACCTCTCTCTCTCTCTCTCTCTCCATATATATGTGTATATACGTATATATGCACACACACATATATATATATCTCCTCCATTCTGCACATACCCTTGAAATTTTGAAATGCTAAAATCTACTGAATTTTTACATAAAACTAATACTCTCTTAAAAGTATATTTTAAAAGACCATATTTTAACTTATGCAAAGTACATAATATATGAGCATATATTGTGTATAATTAGGGATATATAGTCAAATTTTATATAAGAGAGTATTTACTTTGTCTGTGTGCATATGGGTTGCTCATGGGAGAAAGAAGTAAAGAAAACCAGACTCAATTTTAGATATAATATATTTAAGTGAAAATATTCTGTAGGCAATTGCAAATGCAAACATACAGACACACATTCACCACATATTGTACATAGTATATAATCTATTTTATAAGACAAAATACACACACAAACATATCTGTAGTTGTTTGCTCATAGTTTAAATCATAAATATGGTCCCAGTTTCCACAGAGACCAGTATTTTAAATTTCTTTCAGTCAAGACACTGTTAATTAATACAGAGAATCAAATTCAAATGTGCTTCCAAATATATACCTCCTCTTAAATGTTGTTAGTTATTTAAAAATGCTTCTAAAATATTTTCACTGAATTACACCCAAAATTGAGTTCAGTTTTCTCCTTCACCTCTTCTCTCATCAGTAATCCATGCACATACAAAATATCACCAAAAACCATTTCCTTTCATATTTCTCAATTCTGTCTTGTCCAATCGTATAGTCTGCCAGGCCCACGGATTTAGCATCTTCTGTGATTCTTCCCTCTCCTCTCCTGTATCTTCCATATTCCATCTGTCATGTCTTCCTTGGGAAGACTTCTTGGATTCACTCCTTACTCTCCAATTCCACAATACAGACTAGCATGCAGCATTTTTATCACAAAAGCCATGTTGTCTTTACTGCTGAAATGAGACCGGGTTCTGAAACCACGGAGGCCCTGGTTCACATTCTGTCTCTACCATTTACTGTTCGTGTGCTTTTATTAATGGATTAGTCTGTCTGCTATTGAGTTTCCTCATCAGAAAATCTAGGTGACATTAATTCCTTGCAAGGTTGATTTGAATACCAAAGAAATAAAGGTCCTGACAGGAGCACTGTAGTTGGGATAAGTAGATGTTTTTAAATGTGGAATGTTGATTTCTGAACTTTTAGTATAAGGTCCTACCTGATTTCAAATATTCTGCTTTCTTCCTCTTTTAAAAACTCTTGGTGCTTAACCAGCTGGCACAACCTGTCTTTAAGAACTCTGTGTACCCATTTTCACTTTAAGTTGGGTGAATATAAAGAAATTCAGTCACTAAATAGTCAATTTCACACCATGTCCTCTCTCCTTTGATTATATGCCCCCAATCTGAACTGACCTTTTATCTCTCCCTAATCTTGATTTTTCACATCATCCCTTGCTATCGTGAGTGGATCGTGGTTTTACTCTCTGTCCTCATGACCTTGCATCAATAAACTGTTTAGTGATCCAGTCCCTCCTTGACCAAGGTCTTAATTTGTTAATTGGAACTTTGCGAACTGTTGGCAGATTTTCCTGACATGAACCTCCAGTGCTGCTTACCTGCATGCCCACTTCTCTATTCTATGATCCTGGAGTCCTCACTGAGATGTTTGCAAACCTCATTTGGTCCATGTTGGATTGCCTTGATGCTAACCACCTCTTGGGACTTCTGTTTGTCATATCAAGAATCCCACAAATATGTTGCTGAGGTTTTCTTTTCAGTCTAGTTCTTCTAAAGGTATAGTTCTGGTTCAAAAACATGACTGTCTTTATCTGTTCTTCCTTCCTAGTTAATTGACAAGAAGACATGCCTTGCTTTGTGACATCATTTGCTTGTCACTGAGGTTTTGAAACATCTTATCTGCTCTCCCTGCACCCAGATACCTCTTTCTGTGCCCAAAGTATTCAGTTGATTGAAGCTAGACTGATCTTCAAAACACAAGGCTCTTGTTTTGTTACTCCTTCCTCACCGAGGGACCACGCGTGCCTGTGGGATCAGTCCAGTGTTTCAAAGCCTGCCTGTGAAGTTCCTCTGTAACTGGACCTTCATTAGAGAAATGGTCTTGCTCCCAGACACCCTTCACTCCCTCAGACCTGTCTGCACTCATCTTTAACCAGTCATGTTCTTATAATTCTGCCATTGCTCACACTGTCCCGTCAGAAGAAGCATCTTCCATTCTTCCCTCTGACAATCACATACCACCTTTTCTTGAGTCCTGACCAAGCTTCATCTTAGGAGTCTTTTCTAACATTGCTCCTGTCCAAATTTCTCTTTTCTTCTCAACTCCTACAGTTTCCACACAGCATCGCCTGCCTTGATATTATACTTCACTGTGCAGCTAATTAAACTATATTAGAGAAAATTCAGTTAATGACCTTCACAAAGTAGACCACATCAGAAACCTGGCAGTCATTCTGGAACTTTCTGCAATTCTTCCACATCAGATGCTTACCATTTTCCCCTCAACCCTGTCCTCAACCCATCTCTATCTATTTGTACTGCCCTTGCCCACGTGCCCCCTTACTTCTTTCCCGGTTAGCTGGATCTCCCTCCTAACTGAACTCCCTCTGTCCAGGCACATAAGCATCTCTACTCCATGTATAGATATCAGAGTAATCTTTCTAAAAGGCAAACTTCTCCATTTATACCCTTCAGTGGTTTTCTGTTGACGTGAGGGCAAAATCCAAACTCATTCACAAAGCTGAAAAGACCTTCATATTCTGCCCCCAGCCTATTTCTCCAGGTTTATTTTTAACATTTGCCCTCCTCTCCCCATCCCACATCGTATGTGCTGCATGCTCCAAGCGCTCTACACTCATTGTAATTCCTCTTGAGAGAGTGCTCTACCCCTCCTCAGGGTCTTCGAACGTGTTAGTCTCCCCTCCACTAGGAACACTGCCTTCCATCTGGCCCCTTCTCCTGGATAACGCTCTTCTTTTCAGTCTCAACCTAGACATTGCTTGCTTAGAAGAGAAACCTTTTCTGAGTCACAAAATTTGGGCTAGCCTACTCCTCTTTGTTCTCCTGTACCATAGTTTATTTTCCTCCTCATACAACTTACACTGCTCGTGATTATCCCTTTACTGCCACTAGTTAGTGAATTCCCTGAGGATAATGGCTGTGTCGGCCATAATCGGTATCATATTTCCATTGTCTATCACAGTTCCAGGCACAAAATAGACATACACTAAATATGTAATGGTAGCGGAATGGAAGAAGGGGAGGAAGGAGAAAAGGGCAAAAGAAAGCAACGAAGGAAGGAAAGAAAAAAGGAGAGAAGTAAAGAAGGAAAGGAGAGACAAAGAAAGGGATTTCACATCTAAACTATGTACTCTTTAAAGCAGGCGAGATGTACGCTTTGTACTTCGTTTGAATACCTCACAGACTGTTATTTGATTGATAAGACCCCAGACATACTTAGGGCCTTTACAGAAGTTCTCACTGCTGGAAACTTCTCCCTTCAGATATCTACAAGACTGGCTTCCTCACTTTATTTTACATTTCACTCAAATTTGGCCAACTCTTAGACTTTCATCTCTACCCATTCCACTCCCATTCCCAGGACACCCTGTCATGTTTTCCCTCTATTTCTTACGTAGCATCAGTTGGCTCCTAAAATACTATATTAATGCCCAATTCCTGCATAACAATGTTCCACAAATATGGCAACTTAAAACAATACTCATTTATTAGCAAACATTCTGGAGGTCCCACATTCAGCATGGCATGATGGAACTCTCTGCTTAGTGTTTTATGGGGCTGACATCAAGGTATCAGCAGGGCTGAATATTCATCTGGAGGCTCTGAGGAAAATCTGGTTTGGGGGTCATTCAGGCTTTTGGCAGAAATCAGTGCCCTGCAGGTGTAGAAATTTTCTTGCTGACTATCAGCTAGGGGTTGCTCTCTGCTCCTAGAGGATGCTCTCAGGTCCTTGCCATATGGCCCCCAAATTCATCAGCATCAGAGAATCCTTCACCTACTGAAGTCTTTCTTCCACACTTCTGAATCTCTGACTTTCCTGTTTCTGACCTCCAGATGCAAATAAGGGTTTATGTTAAGTCAGAGCCATCCAGATCATCTCCCAATCTTAAATTCAGCTGATTTGGGAACTTAATTGCACCTATAGAATCTCTTGTCATGTAAGGTAAGATAATCACAGGAGTGATATCTATCATATTCACGGGTTCCATCCCGAGTGAAGGCCAGAGGATCACACAAAGGTCACTGGAGGATAGCTTTAAATTCTGTCTACCACACATACCTCATTTGTATGTTTACTTACTTTTAGTGTAAATCTTTCTCCATTAGAATTAAGAGTTAATTAGGACTGAGATTTCTTTCTGTATGTTTTGTCCACTGCTGTATCCCATTTGTGCTTAGAATAGTGTCTGACCTATCACAGATGCTCAATAAATATTTATTGAATAAATGAATGTCTCAGATGCACAGATATGAAATCTTGCTATAAATTTTGGAAGTATTTTAAGAAATTTTTGAGATGCTGAAATGAAGTTCTAATATCTAAGTGAATATTAGTTAAACTCATTTTTAAAAATAAATTCCTTTCACAGCCAGGGAACTACCAAAAAAAAAAAAATTCCTTATAATCAAGTCTGTGTGGCCAAAGAAGAGATAATAGTGATGGTGGTTTTCTATGTATGTTTCCCTTTTGTCACCTTGAATATGAAGCAGAGATATCCTAGCTGACAACAAAGCAATTCATAGTAGTTTTAATAAAATACCAGTGATACGTTTTCTTTGATCTTTCTTCTAGATCCTGTAAAGCCAGGAGAAGTGGGTATTCTCTCTCTCTCTCTCTCTCTCTCTCTCTCTCTCTCACACATCCTTCTATCTTTTCCTCTCTCTCTCTCTTTCTCCATATGTTACCAGACACCAGTAAGAATTTATTTAGCATAGGTTTAATTCAGTTCTATCTTCAAGGCTTGAACTCCAGTTGGCCTAATGAAGGAATTAATTTGGCATATAGAGTGAGAAATTGCTGCGACCAGCGCGGGGAGAATGGAACCAGAGGGGAGGCAATGGGGAATTAAGAAAGACACACAGACACAGACACACACACACACACACACACACACACACACACACACACCCCAGATAGCAAAGCTGTGAACAGCGGTTCCCTGTGCTCTGATGGAGACACAGAGACCCTTCAGGTCTGCAGCGGGTTTATTTTCTAGCCCAAGAACAGCAGGGAGTGTAATTTCCTAATTGGAAACACAGTTGTCAATCCCCCATCATTACTTCCTGAGTCAACAACTTCACGATTCCTCTGCCCCACGGACAGGGTTGTTTT
>PVJL010016636.1:0-20417 GCA_004026885.1 Lyroderma lyra
GCTGCGGGTAGGCTCGCGGATGAAGGGGGGGGCGGTTCCTGAAGGGGCGTGGTTTGTGCCTAAAGTGGGCCGAGCCCGCGGGAACTTTAGAGACCCGAGCGGAGGAGCTGTGCCTCCTCTCGCCTGGGGGCGCTCCTCTATTTGCATCCCCCTCTCCAATGCACCCCGTTTTCTGGGTCGGGATGTGGGCTCTTAGGAATTACTTGCCTCCAAAGGCAAAATGACTGACAGAGTACACAGACACATTTGCAGAATGTCAACAATAACCCCTAGCTCCTTGGCTGGCCTGGGAATTCAGTAAAATAATAGACCAACGGGCACTGAAGAAAGATTTTTAAAGTCAGGGTTGCTCCTTCGGCGCCATTTTTTCACTTATGTATTTATTTATTATTTGGTTGGTTCCTTGAGTGGAGAGTCACTTATTATTATTATTATTTTTTGTAATACTTCACTCACAAGTATTAAGTTCCCACTATGGGATCCAGAACAAGCACAGTCCCTGACTAGCTGCATAAAGTCAGGTCAGGCATGGTAACAGAAACGTTAACAGATAATTCAGTGCATCACGAGTAATAATAAACAGTTCACGTTTTATTATTATTATTATTATTATTATTATTATTATTATTATTATTTTTATGTGGGTAGTTCGCTGGCTGGGAATCGAACCCAGGCCACAGCATTGACAGCGCTGAAGCCTTAGCCACTACACCACCAGGGAACTCCCCTCACGTTTTATTATGAGCACTAACTGTGCACCCAGCAATCTACATACTTAATCTGCACAAGAACCCTATGAAATATGTGCTATTAGTATTTCTAGTTTACAGCTAAGGAAAATGGCACTTAAAGAAGTGAGGGAGAAACAGCTAGGGTCTAAACAAAGATGCTGGCTGAAGCAGTCCGGCTCCTCCTAGCTCCGTTTTGCAAGCGGAAAAGACATTGCAAAGGTACCCAGAAGGCCACAGGTACATGTGTTGAGGAACCTGCTATTTCTGACCAGAGTATGGATGCGAGGGAAGCAGGACAAAGGATAAGGCCACTAGAGAGAGGTCAATCCTTCTCCTCAGACTCCCAGAGACTTTGGGGAGCTGGGAGTCTCAACCACAGCTGAGTCGCTAGCCATTTCTTAGGAGGTGACATTGATAGCACAGAAGGTGACAGGGCAGGGATGTTGAGCAGTTGTCTTCAGACATGGAGCCTCCTTGAGAGGTAACTCTTGGGCCAGGAGAGTTTTCAGGGAGTCAGTGTCCAGATGCCCAACTCCTATGGGACTGGAGTCCTTGGGGTTCAGCTTCCCTCCCCATGTGTATAACTAGCTGCCTCCCGCTTTCCGAAGGAAAGTCGCACACACACACCCATGCTAAAGCTTGCTGTGCGGCATTGCCCTGGGAATCTCTGGGGCAAAACCAGGGCAGTTCTAAACTCGGGCTTTTTTTGGGGACCCTCTGTAGAAATCCTTCTACAAGGCAGGCGCTTTCTTTTTTTTTTTTTTAATACGCTTTTTTTTTTTTTTTTTAATGTGGGTATTTCCCTGGCTGAGAATCGAACCCAGGCCGCAGCGTTGACGGTACTGAAGCCTTAGCCACTGCACCACCAGGGAACTCCAAGGCAGGCGCTTTCTGACGTTTTGCTTTCACTACTGTCCAAGGAGGACTTAGTCATGTTGTCATCTATTAGGCCATTCGAATACTTATTTTTTGAGGACAGATAATCATCAGAAATGAAAAGAACTGAGAGACATTGCTGAATAAACCTCCTTCCACTTTGACCCTCCTGTTATGCGGCCAATGTTTATCAGTGCCTACAGCCAGGAGAACAATACAAAAAGCCCAACCCTGTTTCATCTTTGCAACCCGTACCATTCCTTCCTGGATTTATAAACTGAATGGGAAAGTAACTGGTTCAACCTATTTCCTTAAGACATCTTCAGTGGCATTTCTAATGAAAATTTACCTTTTATGTTTAAAAGATTATTGCTCATATGATGAAATGCTACATACAGCATTTGTTATCTGATCACATGTGTGATACAAATAATTGCAACAATACCTTGATCCACAAGGAAAACAATGAACACTTAGCACCTAATGGGTCACAGAAGATTATTTTAGAGTTACGTTCAAATTTATACGTAATTTTGTGACAGAAGGATATGATTGGGTGCTCCAGAAAACGTGGCCAAGCCCAAACATACATTATGCTATGATAAAATTCCACAGCAGAAATAGAATGGAAATATAAGTTCAAGGAGTAAAGAGAATGTTGCGTATAATATAAATTAAAAAAACAAATCCAGATTTAGTAAGGAGAGACTTTGAAAGGGGTAGGGGTGGTGGGGACAAGGCTAAGAAAAGGAGAATTCTTGCAATAGGATGAACCAATGTTCTCACCGGAAGATCCACTAACTCTCAAGGGATAGGCCAAAAAGGTTTCGTTTTACAGGGAGGAGTCAACAAACAGGGCTGGGAAAAAGAGGGTATGGGGTGGTGGGATCAGGAGACACCTGGTCCGATAACCCCGTGTTATATCTGATCCTGGGTTAGAGTTCATTTCACCCTCAGGCCAGCCTGATCTCGGGGAGGAGGGTTATTGAGGCGGCATTGTCAACAGGCCCCAGCTCAGGATGGGCCACACAGTCCAGGAGCCTGTGGGAAGAAGAGCAACGTAACCCAAGTCTGGTCAACAGGCATTTTGTTTCAGGTGGTCAGTGGGCCCAGAAGTCAGCTCTTCACTGATGAGGCGAAGAGTGGAAATTTGGAGCATCCGTGCCACGCCTTGTCCTAGGTGAGTGAGAGTCTCATCTCAGTTCTGCAGGGCGGGGCCTTTCTTTGCAGAACAAAATAGGGTGGGGGGATTTCTTAGCCATCTCTGTCCCCAGGAGCACAGAGCTCAGGTAAAATCCAACATCGTCAGCAAGAATATTTTTTTCTTGCACTCTAAAAATGGATAACGTTGGTATCAGATTGCTATGAGGTTTAGATTCCATTGCATTCACTTAAGGACACTTTTTCAAAAAGATATCAGAAATTCAGGGGGTGGGGCCCAGCAATCTGAATAACCTGATTGACAGCTTCTTGATGCACACTCAAGTTTAAGCTTTGTTTAGAGGGTGGACAAAACTCTAGGAGCCAAATGCAAATAGTTCACTATTTTATTCAAGCCGACTCCCTATTAGCACTCTTGAACTTAACCTGGACATGGGCTGTCGCCAAGACACTTAAGATCTTCCCTCAACCTCTGAGAAATTTCCAGGGTTCCTAGACTAAGATCAAGTCTCACTTGACTGATTTTGAAAAATGGAAAATGGGAGGGGTTTGATTTAGGGGAAATTTATTTTCCACTGATAATCGTTCCATTCTAGTTTCTTCACATATAAAATTAATCCTTAAACAGGCGACGCGATCTCGATAATCGGCGCTAAAGAGAAGTTACGCACAAAGTCCACCAGATGGCGCCGCCTCCTTGCTTATTCGAGGAACCAGGCGCGAGCGCTGGAAATCTGGCTGCTTGTTGCTGCTGAGAAAGCCCACCAGATGGCGCTGCCTCCCCGCTCATTCAGGGACCCACCGGTGGCTGCCGGCTGTCTAACACCCGTCCGTGTCGTTAAGGTAAGGGGACTCAGATGCCCTGACCCTTGGCTCACCAACCGTTTTGTGTTCTGAGACACCAAAGAGCTACCTTAAGGAGTGAGCTGTCTAGTTTGCTGAGTGATGTAGAGGTTGTAATTGCACTTCTCTAATCCTTGGTTTCTGCATTTTTTAAGCGGGTGGTGGCCTTGGCCTATAGCCATGGACCCTCTGCTGGTCTGGGTAGGGGGAAGGATAAATTTGGTCCTTTCTATTTCATGGAAGCGGGCCGTGGGCGTCCCGCCTCAGGAGGGAGAAAACCCATGAAAGAGGCACAGACCACTACTAGGTACCTCCATCTGCCACTGTGTATATCATGACTCTTTAATGATCGTGACAACCGGCAAGGTAGATGTGATAAACCCCATTTTCCAGGTGAGGAATCTGAGGCTCAGAGATGTGAAGCCAGGGGCTCAAAGGCACACAGCCAATAAGCGGGAGAGCCAGGACTGGAAGTGGGGTGCATCTGACTTCAAGGCCAGGACACCCTCCCCACATCTAACCCCTCAGGAGTGCCCAGCTCCCTGTTTTACACCCTGCCACCTATCACCAGGGGCTCTCTCATCCGGAGTGAACCCCACTCCCCTCCCCGTTGTTAGCCTGAAGCACTCTCTCCCCGGCTTGTCTCCACAGCAGCCCCGAATGCTGGGTGCTGCCTGGGGGAGATGCAGCCCCCGCCCTTCTCAGTCCCCTTTGGCTCATTCAGGCCCCTCTTCCCCAGTGACAGGCGGGCACCCGCTGAGTGACACCAATTTGCAGCCTTCCCAGGCGTGAATAAGATTTCTAGCAGGACCAGCCACCTCCTGGCTTCCAGCACGGTGAGGAGGAAAGAGGAAATGGAAGAGGCAGGAAATGGGGTAGAGGACAGCCAGTTTGGAGGAGCCGAAGGGGCAGCTGAAGCAGCCACAGCAGCTGCCTGGGTGGAAGCCGAGGGCTGATTTGGTTCAGAGAGGTTCAGTGCCCGGGCCAAGGTCACACAGCCGGCAGGCGGTAGAGGCACGCGGGCTCAGCTCCTGGTTGCATCTCCCGTGTTGTCTGCACAGCTCCCAGCCCGATTTAGCTTTATTAGTCGTTCTAAAGGAAGTCGGGCTTCCCCAGGCTTTTCCGCCTCCGGGCGCTGCCCACCAGGCCTTCCCTGCTGGGGCCGAGGGCCCGAGGGTGTGGGACGAGGGTGGGAATGTATCTGGAAAGGACCGAGGAGAGCGTTGGAGTTCGTTGCTTGAGAACTTGATTCCCATTGAGGGTCTCGGCACGGGGACTTGCTGACCCCAGCAGGGCAAGGTGTCCCCGCTTTCTCTGGCATGGAGAAAGGATGGGAAATGTTTATGATCACAGCTTCCGCCACAGTGGGGGACTGGGCTTCCCCATCCTTATTGTTCCCTTGGTGACATCTGGCCAGCAGCACTGAGGCAGGTTCTGGGGGACCCCCCCTGTACACACGAGTCCACTTGAGGGGAGATCTCTCCTTGCCCTTTAGTTGGGGTGTGGTAGCAGCCCCAGCCCCCTTAGCCCCACGCCCCATCCAAGGCTCTCCACTCACACCACAGTCTGTCCTTGGTTCTGGAAGACTCCACCTGGGGTGTGCTGCCCAGGGGTGTCCAGAGTGTTTTCTAGGAGACAGAGAAGCCTCCCCCCACCCCCGCAGAGAGAGCACAGGGGAGGGGCCCGGGAAGGGGGCCGCCCCAGCGCCCGCCGCTGCGAGGGCCCACACCATGCGGCAGACTGGGATCTGTTGTTGAGCACAGACACAACAACAAAATCACCGGTCTTCCAGACGGGGCCGGCCGGCTGTGTCCGCCCGGGCCGCTCCCCAGGGGCGGCTGGGGGGGCCCGGGGCGCCCCACCCCGGCCCGTCCTCTGCCGGCACCTCAGAAGCCTCTGCTCAGACCCTGGGGGGCAGGGGGCTCCAATTCTGGTCTTTCTCCTGGAGTTGGGAGGGAGGCAGGCGGGTGGCTCATTTCTCTTCTCACAAAGCGCTGTACTGTCATGGAGACGGGGAAAAGGAAGACCTGCATACAGGTAAGGGTGACCCCTCTCTGCCGGGTCCCTGTCGCTCGCCCACCTGCAGGTCCACAGCCCTGGTCCGTGGAGAAAATCCCCCCAGTGTCTGCGGCACCACAGCTCAGAATGACGTGGGGGTCCTGGGGTAGGCAGAGGCGGAAATGGCGGCGGGCAGGGAGAGGAGGGACTCCGGTGCCCCGTCGTCCCCGCCCCGCCTGGGGCCCTGGTGCAGGAGCTGCAAGGCCCGAGGTCTGCGGCGAGCACATCGCCGCTCCCTTAGCAGAGGCCACCGCGGGCCGGCGGCTGCGGGAGCGCGGCCCTAACTGCGTCTCCACCGCAGGGCCATTGCCCGCCCTGCTTGTAATGTTTCCTCTTAACTGAAAACTTCCTGGGCGGCACAGCCCGCCACGCTTCAGCGGGGCGTCGGGGGGGCGTGCCTGGGGGCGGGGCGGGGAGAAGACGGGCAGTTCCCGGCCTGCAGGCCCCGCCCCTTTGGGCCGTCAGCCCTGGGCAGGTGGGGGGCCTGGAAAAGCTGAGTTCTGGGGAGGACGGTAAGACACCCCCCGCCCCCGTCTCCCCACTCCTGGGTGGGGTGCTCGTTCTTTAACTCCAGGCAGGTGGGCGCCTCTAACCAAGGAAGAGAGGGGAGTTTGTTGTCTTTTATCTCTTCAAATGAAGGCAGTAATGAATAACCCTGCCTCTTTGGCACCGCGGAGAAGGGCTAGACTGAGGGGTCCAAGCTTTGGGCTTCCGCGGGCCACCCTGGAAGAATCGTCTGGGGCCGCACACGCAGGACACTCACACTCACCACGGCCAAGGAGCTTTTAAAAAAAATCGCCCCCAAACATCTCCTAACGATTTGTGTTGGGCCACACTCAAAGCCGTGCTTGGACTTGCCTAGGCCCCACCATGACCCTCGCTGTAGTAGGGTTTCAGGGACAAAGACCTGAGGACTCATAGCCAAGGTGCCCACTGTGTTAACCAGCAGCGGGAGGACCCTCAGCATTCCTCGGAAAACGGGCCTTTCTCAGGGAGCCCTCGGTTACACTTCGGGCTCACTCTTGTCCCCCAATACCTGACACAGGGCCTGGCTCGTGCACGGGACACTGGTTGGCAAAGAGCTCGCATACAGAGACCGAGCAGGACCGTCAGGTGTGAACACCCTAAATCCATTTTCATGGGCTCCTTCCTTGCAGGACCAGTGAACATGGACTTGAGCCTGACAGTGGCCTCACTATTCTAAAATTCTTTCACCCTGGGGTCTCTCTGGGTTGGGGGAAATGCTCGTAGCAGAGGAGGCTGCTACAGCCTCAGAGGAATGTACCTTGGAGAAAGGAATGACCGGCCCTTGAGCCCGCCAAGTCCCTCTGACACGCCAGCTTTCTTACCTTTGGATTTAGAGCCATCCCCTTAGCACACCGGTTTCCATGGTTTCCTCCCAGCCAGTGAGCCCCCAGCCCCGCCCCCCTTTTGCTTTCTGACCTGTAATGGGTGATGGGAATCCTCAGGGTGGCCACTCCCCATAACAATGAACCGAGCTCTCAATTCTCTTTTGTGACAGAGCTAGGGAATATGAAGCTTTTGGAGAGGAGAGGTGGTGTGGGGAGGGTCCAGGGCTAGAGCTGTCATTGTCATCGAGAGAAAGTTAAGAGACCTGTCCGAATGCCAGCCGGAAAGATTCAGGTCAGACATTTGTCGAGCCCCTAACTTTAAGGATGAGCGAGAGCTGGCGAGCCAGTAGTGTCCAGGACATAACCCCTCCAGCACCGGCGCTCATGGTCCCATGACACCCTGACACAGATGGGCCACTAGAGGTGGCTCTTGATAGCATCATTACGATCAAGCATCTATCCACTTGCATTTGCAAGGGGGTCTGTACTCACGTTAAAACTTCTCCAGGGCTGTCATCAGAGAGCTTCTGCCTTGGAAGGGAGGGGACCTTGATCCTCCTTCCTTTTGGAGAAGTGAGGACTGATGCCAGCATCCCTAAACAGAACTTGCTGGTGCAGGGACAAATTAAATAACAAGACATGCCCACCTCCAGGGCCCCAAAGGACTGAGGCTATCTCCAGTTCCAGAGATCATGGTCACCGACCTGCCACCAGCCTTCCTGGGAAGCGATGGGTCTGCTGTTGCACCGACTTAGAGGGTCACCACCTCCATTCATCCAGCTTTTCCACTTGTAACAGAAAACGCAGGCCCGGAGGGTAGCTGTGGAGAATTCAAGTAGGAAAACAAACAAAACTACCAGGGACACCCACGCCGGGAGGAGTGAATTCAAAACCTGACACATCTGCTTGTCACAGATCACACGGCGCTTCCCTCCCATCCTCATCCCCCAAAGTTTTCACCCGACCCCTAAGGGTGGAGACCAATTCTACACTTCTAGGAGGAATGACAGAAGTCCCTGGCCCCTTCGTGAGCAGATACCAGTAACCTGTCCTGACTTGGAAAGATAATCATGATATATTTTAAAGTGTAAAAAAAAAAATCTACAGAACAAAGGATTATTCTGGTCTGTTTGAGTAAACTACAGGTAGTGAAATGTATTCTTGCAAGTCAAATGTAACCCGGATTAGCCAAAGCAAATCCCAGCTCCTGGGCCCCAGAACTCTTGACGTCCACCCTTTGCGACTGGACGGACTAAGGCAGATCCAACCATTCTGGGAACCCTCAGCTGGTCAGGAAAGGATAAATGGCACCCTCCGGTTGGTTGACTAGGCAATACACACCAACCAATGAAAGACTGACTTTCCCTTTCTGGCCAATAAGATCTCCGTTCTCTTCTTGAAAGTCGACCCTTTGTCTTTATAGAAAATGAGCAGAAAAGGAATAGTAATTTTTTTTTTTTAAAGCCCGTGTTGCCATGGGACATCATTGATGTGATCAGTGATCGCTGCCTCAGACAATTCATAAAGGAAGACATTTCTTTGGGAAGCAAACTACAAAAAGCTCACCAGCTGTCTGGCCTGAACTAAAAAGAAGTTTCTATAGTAACAGGAGAGGAAAAAGCATTTTAATGTAAATGTCCACACACAGAAAGTGTCTAAGGGGTTCCCTGGTGGTGCAGTGGCTGGGCTTCCGCGTTCTCAACACACCGTGGCCTGGGTTCGATTCCCAGCCAGGGACCCCCGCCCCCCACAAAAGTATCTAATCAATCCATGCAGAATGTTTCTGGCCTTCAACTTCAATTGAAATTAGGATGATTAAAAAAAAACCAAACCTTTATATTAGCAATGAGTGATGGAAACGATGAAGAAGGAAGGACATGCGTGCTTACTGATACATCACAACAGCAACTGCGCCATTCTTGTGCCATCAAGTGATAGCCCTGCTTCAAACCAGTTTTGGGGAGCTCCCTAGTGGTGTAGTGGCTTCGGCGCTGTCAACGCTGTGGCCTGGGTTCGATTCCCAGCCAGGGAACTACCCACATACCAAAAACCAAAAACCAAACCAGTTTTGGTTGTGGAAGTATTGGAGGGGGAGGGGCACACAGAACACAGGTGGAGCTGTTACCCTAGCGACGTGACCTTAAGCCATGCTGAGAATGTTACAGCCTTTGGAGAATAATAACAGGTGAGAGGATTCCCCACCCAGAGATGACAGGTCCCCACCCAGAGATGACAGGTCCCCACCCAGAGATGACAGGTCCCCACCCAGAGATGACAGGTGAACGCTGGCTGGCAGGACTGACAGGCGGAGAGGGCGGTCAATGTCTGTCCATGAAGGCAACTGGGAGAAGTCAGAACAGAAGCTTCCAGTGCTGTGTTGGCTAATGATAAAGGCTGGGCTGGAGAGGGCAGAGGCTAGAGGACCCCGATGAGGGGGAGGCTGGTGGCTGCTTGCTAGGGGAGCCCCATTTCTACCTACCTGTGCTTTCTGTGTGGTCAGTGGGGAGAGGTGAGAAAAGGGGGTGATCTGGAATTCAGCTTGGCCCCCCACGAGGGGGGTGTTGGAGGAGGGAACCACTGCCAAACCAGGGGAAAACCTTGGTTTTCTTCACCAGACACACCTGTGGACGATTTCCCCATCTTTCTCCTGTTCATCCATGAAGAGCAAATGGGTTTTGCTCACTTAAAGAGGGGTCAAAGGAGTAGGGGATCAGCCCATGCATCTACTGGACTAAGTTTAAAAAAAAAGTAAGTCTTGGGGTTCCCTGGTGCAGTGGCTAAGGCTTCGGCGCTCTCAACACCACAGCCTGGGTTCGATTCCCAGCCAGGGAGCTACCCCCACCCCCCAAAAAAACTTTTTTTTTTTTTTAACGTGGTTATTTCCCTGGCTGGGAATCGAACCCAGGTTGCAGCGTGAGAGCACCGAAGCCTTAGCCACTGCACCACCAGGGAACCCCACCAAAAGAAAGTCTTACCTGTGAACCCCAGGGGAGGGTTCAACTTCATTACCCCTCAGGAGGGGGCGGGGGAAGGCGGGGAAGGTCGCGGTGGTGGGAGGTCGCCGCTTTGCCAGGCCCCCCCCCCGACTTCAAAGGGAAAATTCACCCCCACAGATATTTTTAAACATCAAGGTGCTCTGGGATAATTAGTGGCCAAAGCCCCTCCATTCTCTGTCACCAAGGCGACAGGAAGCTGGGGCTGGTTGCCTGGTAACCACACACTGGGGCCCCGGGCCGGTCCGCTCTGCCGAGCGCCCACCTCCAGTTTGTCATGACGGCGCCCCCTCCTCCCCGGCTTTTTTTTTCTTTTTGGCACATCAGTCATTCTGCTCCCCATGCGAAGGACCACTGGGGCTCCTTTGGCTTAACACGCGGACCGGACTGTACCCACACCCCGACATTCCAGCCTCCACACCTCACCACCTCCTCCCTCCCTCCCACGCTTTTCCCCTTCATTCACCAGCAGGAAGGCGTACGGAGATTGAGGGGAGACGGGGCGGAAGCGGGGTGCGGGAGGGCGACCACGACTCGGATGTCCTGGGCGACCCACTGTCCCGTTCTTACCGACACGCACCAAGTTATTCCAACGGGTCTTAGCGCGGGGTGGATAGAATGTCCCTCCAGAGCGCGGCACCCACGCCCCTGCAGCAGTGGGGACGACGAGCCCCCCTTTTCGGCGACCCCCGCCTCACTCACCTCCTGGCCGCCCCCGCGCGGGGTCCGGAGCGCCACCAGCCTCGGGTCCCCAAATCCTCCCCGAGCGCTCGCGGGCTGGGGCGCTGTCCAGCCTCTGGTGCTGAAGCCGGCGGCTCGGCTTCTCCGTCGCGGGGACCTTCAGCAGCCACTTCTGAGCCCAGAGAGGGGACCCGAAGGGCACGCGCTTTGTTTCCCGGGCGCGACAAGGACGTTATCGGCTACACCAGAAGCGCTTCTGCCGCAGACCGGGCTCCCTCCGGGGCGCCATTCCCCCACGCCCCTCCTCTCCCCTCCCCAGGTTAGTGAAATTATTTGCCCCGGGGGCGGAGGGCAGGAAGAGCTCTTGGCCCCGGGATGATTTTACCCAGTTGCCGCCTGGCCCTTCTCACCTTTTCTGCGCCGGCACTGGGCTTTCTGGGTTCCGCAGGCGGAGTCTGGGGTCCTGGCGCTCAGAGCTGGTGGCGGGTCGTGGCTGGCACGGCCGGGTAGCGAGGCCTGGGACACCTAACCCCTCCGCTTTTTCTGCCTGCAGCAGGCCTGCTGGGATCGGCGGGGTGAGCCGCGCGAGAGAGGAGGCAGCGGTGGGCTTGGGGAGGTGGCAGGAGAGCGCGCGCTCCCGAGGCGGTAGCGCTGCCCATCTCTCCGGGGGCGCCGGACTGAGCCAGACAAAGGGCAGGCCGGGGTCTGGCATCCCTCGGCGGGCGCCCCCTTATCCCCCCCGAGAGCTAGACTTATCCCCACAACTCGAGCTGGCGCGCTTAGCTGTCGGGCTCCCTCCCCGCCTTCCTTCCACTCGGTGACTTTGGGGACAGGCGCGGCGGCCCCTTTGGCTTCTCCGAAGCAGCCCGGGGCTCCGGCTGGCAAATCTGAGCTTCAAGGGGCTGTGCCTCCCACCACCAGCCCTTGACCCGGGCGGGGGGCCCTCCTCGGGACTTTACTTGACATGGGGCACCCCGGTCCCAAAGAAAGACTTCTTTCGGGAAGAAAGCTCCCTCGCTCTCCGCCGCCAGCTCGTCGCGTCTCCCGCAGTAGCTGCCGAATAGGGGCGGGGAGCGGGGCATAGAGTCGGAGATTGAGGACGAGGTTTTGTGAAGCATCCCGCGCATACTTGCCTCTCTAGGGCGACCGGTTCTGTCCGGGAGGGGCGGCCGCGCTTCCGGGCCGGGAGGCGAGTGCAGAGTCCAGGCGTGATCCCGCCGGTGCCTACACAGTCGCCGCGGCTGCGGGGGCCCAGGAAGAACAGCTGCTTTAAAGCCCAGACCAACCCGCAGGTGGCCTATCAGGGCCCCGGACCTCCATGACGTCATCCAGAAGGGAAGTGGGGGCTGTCACCGGGTTTCACAGGCAAGTCCCCTGTGGCCATGGCAACGGCTCTAAGAGGCCCGCGTGCTGGCAGTTAGCCGCCTTTTCTCTTTCCCGCCGCGTGGTTGAGCTGGGGGGTGGGGGTGGGGGTGGGGGAGGGGGGTATCGAGCTCCCCTGGGGCAGGAGCTGGAGGAAATTCCGCATTAGTGCGCAAGCCAGCCTTACCGCAACGGAGGATGCACTAGAGCCAGTCCCGGGTCCACCCCTCTGTCCTTAACCCTTGTGCCTGGGCTGAGCAGGCCTGGACAGGGGGACCCCCAGAGGGTGAGCGTGCAGAAACCTTCATTTCCACAGGCCCATTTCCTAAAGTTCCCTTTCTCTGCCTCTCACACGGTAGCAGAGACAACATTTAAACCTGTACTTTACATCATGTACAAAACTTTACGTAAATTGGAGCCAAGGCCTAAATGTAAGAGCTTAAAAGAAAACATAGGTGAAAGTCTTTGTGAATTGAGTTAGGCAAAGGTTTCCAAAATATGACGCAAAGCACAAGCAGGCCAAGCAGGAAGAAATAGATACATTGGACTTAAAATAAAAAACTTTTGTATTTCAAAGGACACTACCAAGAAAATTAAAAACAAAACCAAACCACAGAACAGGAGAAAATATTTGCAAACCGTATACCTAATAAAGGCCTAGAATCCTTAAAGAGCTTTTACAACTCACAAAGAACCAAATTGAAAAATGGGCGGAAGATTTGAATGTACAGTTCTTCAGAGAAGGTATGTGAATCACCAGCAAGCGTGTGAAAAGATGCTCAGCATCATTAGTCGCTAGAGAAGTATAAATCAAAGCAACAAGGAGATAGATTTTTAAAGTGCACAATCACAGGTGCGGACAAGGATATGGAGAAATTGGAACCCTCATACGTCGCTTGTAGGAAAGAAAATGGTGCAACTTCTTTGGAAAACAGTTGAGTTTGTCCTCGAAATGTTAACACAAACTACCACATCAGCCAATAATTCCATGCTTAGGTATATATCCAAGGTCATTGAGAACATATATTCACACACACACACCAACGTGTACACCATGTTCACAGCAACATTATTCCTAACAACCCGAAATGGAAACAACCCAAATTTGTCCCTCAAATAAATAAATGAACAAATGTGGTGGGATAGGCATAAAATGGAATATTATCCAGCCTTAAAAAGAACTAAAGTATTGATACATACCTGCTACACCTGCTAAGTGAAATAAGCCATTTGCAAAAAAACACATGCTGTAGGATCCCATTTATATGAAATTATTCCCAGAACAGGCATGTATGGAGACAGAGAGGATCAGAGGTTGCTAGGGACTAGTGGGGCGGGACTGCTAATGGTGCAGGGTTTCCCTTTGGGGTGATGAGAACATTCCGCAGTTAGAAGGTGGTGGTGATTGCACAGCCTGTAAATATACTAAAAACCACCCACACAAGGTCGCTGGATGATAGAAATTGCTGTTTGGCCTTGGGGAGCCCTTTGCCTTCTGGGTCACGGGTTCTCTTTACTCAAATGGGGACGGCGGCCCCTCCTTTTCCACCTGATGGGGTTTTGGTGAGCCTCAAAGCCTCTCACATGTGAAAGCTATCGATCGGTTCTGCTTCATGCTGACGTTACTGTTGTCCGTAAAATGAACCAGCCAAAAACAGCACGAGCGGAGACCGCTCCACCGGAGAGTTACAACTAGAGCGCACAGGAATTTTGAATTAGGTTCTGGATAGACAGAAGGGACTCAATTTCCCCTCCCTGTGTCCCTAGGGTGTTCTAAGCAGTGCACATAAAGGCGGCTGGCTCAGGGAGGTGGTGAGAAGGTCCTGGGTGGAGCTGGGAGCATGGATCACTCCTTGGGCAGTTCACAGGGCTGTCCATCACCGCAGCCTTCCAGTGGGAAAAGGCAGAGGCGGCCACCTAAGGCGGCCTGTGAGCGATCCGTTGCTTATCACAGAGGCATGTCATGTGAGAGAGATTACAGATGAGTTCTTGGCACTCCTGGGGTAGGAAGACGGGCCAGACTTGCCTCTGAACAGCTCATCTTGTCCTGCCCTAGGGAGGCCAATTAATGAGTTAATTCACATGCTCAGGAGATGCAGCCCTGGCTGAGTGAGGGCTTCTGACCCTCGGTATTATTACTGAAATGATCTCAACATTTCAGCTAGGTTGGGAAAAACCAGTTTCCTGGGGGAAGAAATCTCAATAAAATCATTGTTTTCTTATCATCAGGTAGCAACCTGGTTAAGCGCTCCGAGGACCTTTGTTTTATGTAATTGTGTCCCATAGCCCCTGGCAGCCTTGGCCGGGATTTCATTCTAAAATAACATCTCCAGTAGAAAATGTCTTGTTGCTCCAAGCTCTGGGGCTCCATGACCTCCTTGAGGTTTTGAGTCTAAGAGAGTCAGGGGTGAAGTGGAGGTTTGTAATTTATGTCAAATACACACACACACACACACAATTTCTCGGCTGGCCTACAAGATGAAGTGGGGACTCTTGCTGTGTTATACATTCTGTGGGTTTTGGCAGATGTGTAATGACATGAATCTATCATTTTGAAGTTTGTGTCATATTTAGAAATTCTCTTCCCATGCCAAGGTTTTCTAAATTACCCATAATTTGTCTGATGTTTGTTTTCATTTAAATCATTTAAATCAAAACAAATTGGTTGCCTTTCATTCCTAAATATATTATAATTTGATTCTTTTTTCTTAACCTAAGACTTACTTAGGAGGGCATTTTAATTAATTCTCCAGGCAGATAATATTTTGGTTATCCTTTTAAAATTATCAATCTTGATAGTTGTTTCAGTGTCTCCAGAGATTATGGACTCTTTATGTAGCCTAAGGCAGGGCCAATTTTTGAGACTATCCTGTGTGTGTGTATGTGTGTGCACGCACATACATTTATTGGGTTTTGGTGTATTAGTGTGTATATATCTGTGTATGATTACGTTTATATATAACCAAGTTTAATTATGTCATCAAACCTTTTATTTTTACCTAATATCTGATAGACACTGTCAAAAGCTTCCATCACATGGATTTATTAATTTTGCCTTGTTTTTCTATGCATTTTTACTCTATGTATTTCTAAACCATGCTTATACAGAATCATGATTTTTATTTACTTTTATACACATGAAGTCTTATTGTTGAAAAGCAAGCAATACAGAAATGGAAGTGAAACATTACTACTCAGTGTTACATGCATTCAAACAGCAATGAGATGTCCTTTTCCCAACATATTCGGCAAAATTCTCAAAAGATGGGTAATATTCTGTGATGGCCAGCCTGCAGGAACGGTAGACACCATTATTGCAAGCGGAAATGCAACTAGGACAAGTTCTTAGAGCCTCGCCTGGCACGTGTTAAAGCTACCATAAATGTAGCCTCTTATTATAAGTGAAACTACTGGGTGTGACATTTTAAAATTTGGTAGATACTACCAAATCGTCCACCTACAAAGCCCTCGTTGCTCTACGGTAGACCCCTTCCACTCCGAGTCCCCGTCTGTCGCATCCCGCAGGACACAGGCGGTGGATGAACCAGAAGGGCGACGCAAGGTGAGTAAACACAGCAGCCAAAGGTAAGATCCAAGCGGGGCCCGAGGGGCTGCAGCCTCAGGGACTGAAAAGAGCCCCAAATCGGCTCACCGCATAGCTCTCATTGGTGAGCACACAGGCGTATAAGGTGTGTGTGTGGGGAAGTAAAAACCTTCCTCTTTCCGAGGTCTGAGATGATCACACCTTAGGGCTGTTCCTGAAAGTCCCCATTGTGTTCCAGCATGTACTAGGCCTTTACACAGACCTATATATCCCCAAGGCAGGTGTCATTGTTATTGTATAAACATACATTAAGGGAGGGAATGGTTGAGCTCCTTCCATCAGATCTCAGGCTCAACTGTAGTGGGAAGTAAATCAGCCAGGGGGCAAGGGATTAACCTCAGAGAGGGTGAGGGCTGGGCCTCTCCTCTGTAGAGCCCAAGCTCTGTCCTGATGGCCCCTATGTGACTGTGCCTGTCTTAGGTTGTTCCTCCCTTGAGGAATCTTACCCGTCATTGACTAACCAGCCATCCTCCAGGGCCATGCAGGGTGATGTGAGGTATTCTATGCCCCCGTGGCCTCCACGCTTAGCTCCTGCCTTAGGAAGTCATGGGGCATGCATGGGGGGACAGGCAGGTTGACAGTTGTAATGCAACACCCGTCCCTCCGCCATTCGAGAGAGATGCATTCTGGGGCATCGTACCCTCTCCCGTCCATCAGGGTTGGACGAAGCTACTGGGTTGTGGGAGATGCCAGGACATCTCACATGGGTTTCCGTGCATTATGCTGGCCGCCTGCGTGGTTTCCTCTCGTCTGGAGGGACTGGGTCACACGTGGGCTCAGGAACCGTTGGTGAGGTTGGGAGTCCAGGTGTGCAGACCCGCCTGAAATCTTCCCATCTCCTTAGGGGCACTGCTGTGGGAGCGTGCCCAGGTGCTTAAATAGTAGAGTCTGATGGACACAGACGACATAGATAGACGTCTGTCTCCTTCCTGGGCCCCAGGAGGCCCCTGGGCCCTGATGCCTCACTTCTCCCCCTGCCCTTTCTGAGACTCCTCACATTATCCCTTGGTCTGTGGTTTAATATTTTACAGGCGGGGGAAAGGCCTTGGCCTGCGGGCTCTTTCGGCTTTCTGTCCTGCTCCGAGGTAAGCCACTGCAGCTCCTGCTTCGCCGCTAGAATTGAGGAGGGAAGGAAAATCAAAGGGCCAACAGGTAAAGTATGAGGTTTGGTAAATTACCCTGCCCTGCTACCTGTGGTGACGATTCCGCCTTAACGAGGAGCACTGCCTGACTCTTTCCCAGCTCAGCTTTGCCTGCGCACCCCCGACACACCCCCCGTTTATGAAGATAGCTGGAGCCACAGGAGCCCAGGCAGCCGGCCTGCTCTCGCACCTCTCAGGGAAGCGGAGACCGACACTCAATAGCTGCTAACTAGGCTCTCTGGCCCTGGCCTTTCCTGTAGGAGCGTCAAGGTTGCCTGGCAACCGCCCGCAGGTTGGCCTCTCACACCGCTTCCTTAAAGGAAACGGCAAAGCTCCCGGGCGTCTGGGGCCCAGCCAGGCCTAATTAGTGTGAACCGGGAATCAGTGACAGAGAGGGTTGGGGGCGGCGGTGCCCAAGGCCAAGAGGGTGTGCAGCGCCCGGAGGAGGGCCCGCAGCAGGCGCTTGGGAGCCCGAGTGCCCACGGTGATCATGTCAGCTCTTCAGTTTACTCCTTGGCACCCCCAGCATGGGACCCGGGGCGGGGCATGGCACGGGCGGAACTTTCTAGGCTCGCCTCCGAGCTGCGCTGGAAGGGTAGGGGACCTGGAATCTGGGGGACGATGGGGACATGGTTGTCCTTAAGGATCTGGAGGCTGAGAGAGTGCAGAGAAGGGGTTAGGCTGGCTCTGGTGGGCACGAGAGGGAAGTGAACGTGGATTTGCAAACTGTCCCGTGGTTCGTAGAGGAGGGTTTTGTCCCGGGAAGGTGGTGAATTCCCCACAGCCCAGGCATGCAGGCTGGGGAAGGGCATGCCCAGGTGGGCACTCATGTCTCCCTTGTGTCCGTCCACATCTGTGACACTTCCTTTTGCACAGGTCTGCATTCCTGAGTGGACACGAGAAGCTCAGCATGGGCACTGAGTCAGTGGCACCCATCCCCGGGGGTCTGAGAACTGCCCCCCAACCCACGTCTCCACTGGCCAGTGCTGGGTGGGCGTTCGATGTCTCTTCGCCCACCATGGGAATCCCAGCCCCAGGTCTCCTGAACCCCCAAGTAGGGTTGGGGCCCTGGCTGGAGTGGGTGGGCTGCTGCTGGGGGCACTGATGGCAGAGTGGGAACTGGGATGGACAGGAGAAAGCATGGCCCCACGCTTACGTGAACAGGAGACAGGTCAGGGGGTATGAGCAGGACTTTTGCAGTTAGAATAGGGACAACTGGAAAACCCTGGGGCACCCAAGAGGAGCTGGAGAGATGCACCGTGTTCAGCCCCATCGAAGTTCACGTCCAATGTTGGGATGTGTCAAGCTAAGGTGAGGACAGGTAAGCAGGGGAAGCAGGCTCCCGAGGGACCAGCTATTCCACAGGGACCAACGCTGCGATTCCGTGTCTATCTGCGACGTGTCCGGTGGGTACTTCCCCTCTCCTAGCCTTACGACAGCCGATAACATAAGGACTGTTATCCCCACTTTAGAGGCGAGGATACTGAGGCACAGAGCGGCCAGTGACTTGCCCAGAGTGCCCGAGGAAACAGCAGAGTCAGTACTCAAATACCGGTGTGTCCTCTTCACATCCCACCTCTGCCCACCCCACGGCTGCCCAGGCCCTTGGTGGTGGGGTGGGGGTTAAAGCTGAGAGCTTAGCATCGCTCAGTTGTGTTTCTTATTTTTCCTTTCAGCAGGTTTTTTGATTTCAAATTTCTAAGTAGAGGAATAATATACAGAGTATGTGCACGAGGGACGCTTACGTGTATGGTGGTGGTGGTGGTGGGGGGTGGTGGTTTACACATCAGCACTCTGTGTAATCATCACCCAGGCCAGGACACAGAGCATTTCCACCGGGCCCGGTTGTGTTCTTCTTAACACAAATCAGAACTCTTATTGCAACAGCTGAATGTCCACATTAGTGGGTCATATGCCACTGCACGGAGCCGGACAAGATCTACTCACATAGGTGCTGTGTTTCCCGGCCAAATGCTATGGTTTCCGGAGCCCAGGCCAGGGGGGATGAGTTGATCGCACAGCAGATAAGCTCCTGAAGCCCAGCGTTTGACATGATTAATGGGCCCTGGGCCGCCACTCGGCTGGGTCTGATAGGGAGAGAGGGCAGCCTTGTTTAAACTCTCCCTGTTCCAGTCCCCCCGCCCCCGTGGCTCTGTTATCTCAGTGAGGTCAGGAGCAACCGTGTTTGAACTACCCGGAGCCTTCCAGAGGGCCCCCACCCGGGCACACCTCACCCTGGAGACCCAGCTCTTAACCAAGTCAAAGGAAGCCTTGTGAAGTGTTACCTGGGAACGCAGAAGCCTGCCTCGCAGCCCTGGGGACTTGGGGGTTCCCATGCCCCTGGACCCCCGGCAGCCTGCGGGGTCCAGCGAGCAGGGCCAGGGAGGCCTGGGTGGCCCTGTCTGGGGGATGAAAGTGCCAGATGGCGGGCCAGGTGTTCCAGCCACTGTAACAACCTTATCAGATGCCCTGAGGGGCCCGGCCCCCGGCAGACAGTAATGTTTAGTGAAGGCGGCAGGGGAGCCTGTCCCTGTTCCTCTCTCACCGCCTCCCATCTCTAAAACCTGCCCCACATTGGCCAGAAGACCAACAGTGGTTCTTAGAGCTGCTCACTGTCACTTTGTCCTCCTTGTACCAGACCCCTGGCAGACACTGCTAGCTGGGTCCCGAGAGGGACCTTGGCTGTCTTTGGCGCTTGGCATTGATGAACTGGCAGGGGCATGGACTGTGGCAAAGCACCCCCAGGTGGCCGTGTGCAGAGATGCGTCGGGCGAAGTGTGACTGACGTCACTGGGGTCACACTGGAGGCTCTCACGTCCCAGGCGCCCACGTCCCAGTGCTCGGCCTGCCAGCTTTTAGTGTTGGTCAGTGGGGTGGCGGGGAAGAGAGTCACTCTGGGCAGCTTCACCCATCAAAGGGGTGGCCAACCTTCACATCCAGCTACTGTGGTCATTGGTCACAAATCACAAGTGTCAACTTCCAGTTCTGATGCCCACCCCCAGCCCCCTTGGGTCAGAGCCCAGCTTTGTTAGGGAGATACCGAATGTTTCAGCCACTGGGGACTAGGAGAGCTGGATGTCCCCAGGGCTACAGTACTTCCCAGTGTTATTGGAAAATGGGGTGTCCTCCCCGGCGTGGTGTCCAGGTCCTCGGAATCTCGAGCAAAGAATTGAAGGAGACACACACCAAAGTGTAGAGGTGAAACAGAGAGAGTTTACTGAAGAGAGAGTACACTCCTAAGGGGCAGGAGCGACCCAGGCAGGGAAATGACTCAAGAGCCCCCCTTTAACGAGGCTTTGGTGCTTTTATTCTCTGCAGTGGTTAAGGGGTGACGCCCATCTGGGCGTGGGGCCTTTTGATTGACAGGTCTGATTGAGTTGGGTTCATTACATCACCCCCTTCTGACTGCGCATGTCCTTTCCCAGAGTTCAGTCTGTTATAACGATATTAATGAGCTTCCGGGCACACGCATGACACTACAATGACGGTGTCATGAGGCCCAGGTGAGACGAAGGTCGCTGTAGCTCTCACTGCACAGGCCCTAGGAACTGGCCCTAACTGGTGGGCTTCGTGTGCCCTCTGACGTCCTGGTACTTACCCGGAACTTCCTCCTG
>PVJL010016637.1:0-20396 GCA_004026885.1 Lyroderma lyra
AAAAAACAAAGAACTGCATGATTTCACTCATATGCGGAATATAAAACTGAAAGCAAAGAAAAAAAGAAATGAACAAACAAATAACCCATGGACACAATCGATAGTTTAATGTTTATTTGGGGATGAGTGGGTTAGGGAGGGGAGAAAGGGGAGGGGGTGGGAGAGGAGGGGGGGAAGCTAAATATAAGGGGATGGAAAGCGAAGTCACATTATGTGGTGAACTTATTATACATCAAGTTGACAATGCACTGTAGAATTGTATGCCTGAAACCTATGTAATCCTTGCTAACAGATGTCACCCCAATAAGTCTAACAATAAAAATGAGTTAAAAAAAAATTTTTCAGCCAAGCGAAAAGATTATAATCAGACCAAGAACCAGAGCATGTGCCAAAATGCAAGGAGTGCTTTATTAGCATCCATAAAGTACATGGCTTATTTAGTTGTAAGAATAAATCCTCCTGCAAGATTGCAGCATTCATAGTAATTATTAGGGTGTACAATCTGGCAGAATGTCCATCCAAAGCCTTAATATGTGTTTTGATATAATTCAACTTTTGATTAATGATATGTTCATTTTCCTTTATAGTTCTAAGAATATAAGAGCAGTTAATCCATGAAATATTAATATCATTAGCAGAGATGTTTGGTGGCATGAATCTATATGACAATTCTGTAATTGTGATAGAGCAGAATTATTATTTATAATAATAGTAATGACATTTTCAAGGGTAATACAACCTTTTATTTCAATTTGAAAATTTCCCATTTCTTTATTGATAAAGAAATGGAGGGGTATGTATTCTTTGGAACAGACAATCTAGGCACCTTCACCCAAGCTCTTTACAATGTTGGGGGTGGTTACTTCCATCATAGGAATGTCTTTAAAGGAGGGAATGATCTCATTCATAATAAAATAAATTTTGTCAGTAAATTTGTAGACAGTGTCTTTAGATATGTAAGGACCATGTACAAAGAATGGCTTTTCAGCAACTATGATAGTCCTATCCTCTAATGAATGGAAGTTTTATAAGTATTATATATTGAAGTATTGGAAGTTTATGACTTCCAAAATATTTAATTCACATTCATCATTATCCATACATCCAGAAAGTCTATAATAGGCCATGTGGACAAGGGAGAGAATACCAAATTAAGTATGTTGTGCAGAGCCTGTTGTAAGAAAAGAATGAAGCTCAACTGTAGAGTACTGGAGGAGAGATTGTATTTTAATACAGTTATTTAAGAGTTTTTGTTTAGACATTCCAGATCTAAGTAGCATAAAGGTTTTTTCTAATAGGTTGATCTTATCATTAGTAAGATCTACATTAGCGTTCAATAATTCTAACATTTCCATATGTTAATGTAAGACATAGTTAATTTCTTTAACAGAAGCTGAGACTTCACTTAATGAGTCCATAACCTGTTTTCTGAAGTTCTCATGGGCAGTTCTATCTGGAACATTTGTGCTGTCAATCATTGTATCTCTGCCCCCTGTATTTCTGCAACTATCAAGGAGATGATAACACCAGCTGCTATGAGGGCCTGTAGGAGCTTCCTGAGAGGAACTGTATTGAAGTATCTCAAATTGACAGTAAATTCTTTTGTATAGAATCTCTCATCCTGAAAGCTCTTACATTCAAGAACAAGTTTTCAACTACAAAGTCATTGATGGAGAAAGTAATTTTCACTCTCCTAATTGTAGGTCTATTTAATAATCTTAAAGGTTCTAGGAAAATAGGCATAGGTGCTATGGTTTGTCCAATTACGTTGGTGGTTTTAAAAGTCTCTTAGTCCATGAATATTTGTAATGCTTAGTCATAAGGCAAAACAGCCTGTGTAAATGACACAAGGTTCCAGCAAATGCAGGTGAACATGATATTTTTCGAAATTCATGGGAAAAGAATAAAGGTTTTGTGCAGTAGAGAATATGGTAGTATTTGTAATAGTTTGGAAAGGGACATGAGATTCAAAAAATGCTTCTCTCCATATCCCATCAATAGGTAAAATCATCCTAAACTGATAATCATTAAGCCCTATGTCAATCTGTTCACCTGGTGGGGGTGTTGCTCCTAATGTTTTCCACCAATTCAAAGATTTATATGGGACCTGTGACAAAACAGTTTTAGAAAAAATGAACATAGTATCCATCATTTCCCCTATGTCACAGAAAAGTAAATCAAGACTGGATGACAGCTATTGCCATGGCGAGACATATCCATATATGCCATCTATTGTTGTTCCTATGAGATTATATCTACTGGTAATATTGTAGCCAGGCATATTTGAATTTGTTAAGGCCTGCCAGATTACTGTAATATATATTTCAGAAAACTTAGGAGAGAAAGGTCCTGTGGTAGACGGAGAAACAGTTTGTAAAAGCTTAATATTGTCAGGGTGCACTGCACATACTAAGTAGACATTTAATCCTTGGGCCTCTATAATGCTTTTCAGCCTAAGCTTGCTTGTAATATGTGATAGGGATAATTAGGTGTCCAATAACAGTTAGGGTTGCCTCCCAGTGGAAACATGGGGGGCCCACATTAGGATAATCTGTGTACAAAGCAATATGTAGTAGCATTATAAGGAATGAAAGGAATTCAATTTAGTCTTGGGAACCATATTGAGCCCTGTGTTTTGCCTAATCTACTTTTGTTCTTAAATTCTTGAAGAGGCACGTTAAAGATATAAAATGTGCCTGTGTTTGGTGAGACAAGGGCATATTCTGTAATATTGTCTGCCTCATTTGTGTGTGTGTGTGTGTGTGTGTGTGTGTGTGTGTGTGTATATATATATATATATATATATATATAGCTGCTTTTATAGCTCATTGTTGTAAGTATCTACCCTGTAGAAACTAAACGAATGTGATGGCTTTCAGTGTTGGTGGAGTTTGAAGAAGTTATGTGTTCTAATTCATAGTCAATGATATTTATGAGAGGGAGTAATAAAATTGAGTGTGGTGTTGTAAGGGTTACTATTAAGAATTACATTGAGACATGCCTTCATGACAGGCCATTGTTTGCCAATAGGAATGGTAAAATTGTAGAAAAAATTGCCTTTATCAAAGGCCTGAAGCAATCTGGTGTCTATAATACTATAAGTTTCTGAAACATTTAAGCATACCAAAATCATTTTGGTATTTAAATAAGTGTTATTAGGTAAGAACAAGGTAGCATGATTAAATTTGTAGCTGACTGTACAAATGTACAGAAGCTAAGGGCATAAAGTATCTATAATCTCCTGTGAGTTCTTAGATATATATGTATCAGTTAGGTGATTAAAATCCATAGTTTCTGTGAGCAAAATGTGCATTGGGTGCTCTTGCCAGTCCAAATCAGCTAAAATAAATTCAAAACCTGCTCTAGTGAAGAAGTTTTCTGGGGTGAGAAAGTTTTCTTGAGGTGAATGCCAGAAGTCATTGAAATCATAACATAGGCTATGAATGCAAAAATTGCCAAAGGTAGGAAAATTTGTAGAGTTAGTAAGTTTGTAAGTATAATATGTAGTTATTCCTTCTTTAATATGATATCATAGCCCAAGGGGTATCCATAAGGACCTGGAATAGTGTCCTCAAGTCGGTTGAATGTAAAATTTTGTGTTATGAGTTTAAGAATAGAAGATTATGTGGTGACAGTAGTGGTAGAAGTGGCAGAGGTAATAATATTAGTGGTAGTAGCCTCAGTGCGTTCCTCACGTTCAGTGGGGTCCTTACATTCTATCTGAAAGTAATCTCCAAAGTCTCCTAAGCATCATCCCCCAAAAGAATAAATTAAGTTAGTAATGATCCTATAACTTTACAGGAGGAGTTGCATGCAAGTTTGGTTAGGTTGGGGTAAATCTAGTTCTTCAATCAGTGGTTCTAATTCTGCATGATAAAGCAATGAGGAAGGAATGTATACATAAGTGTTCCTGATGGATTGTTACAGAGATCAAATAAACAGCATTTTGAGAGCTGAGAAAATTAAAATCCTTATTAAGAACACATAAATAGATATCAAAACAATTTTTCATATTCTCAGTACATTGGTGTGTTTTACATTAACAAAATCTTTTCAGTCATGGGCTGTCTGAGTCCTAGTAAGCATATGCTGTAAGCAAGCCTTAGGTTCTAAGTAAATATCACACCAGTACTTATTTTATTCCACTCAAGATTAGTAGTAGAAAGGTTAGCCAACATTTTGGTAATCAAAGTAAGGTTATAATATGTAACATACACAGGGATATATTTCTCTTGGCCAGGAATAAGTCTGGTGGGTCAGTTAAGGCCTTCCAGACTCAGAAATGGTTTGGTTATGCCAGGTGCAAGAGTTATAGGCATAAAAATGGTATTAACAATGGCAAGTGCTTTATGCTTTGCAAGTGCTTGCAGCTTTTCAGTTGCTCCTTGTAGTGGAAGGGCAACTTGTCTTGCTGGTGGATGAGGTATATTAACAGAGCTGGCAGCAGCACCATTAGGATATTTTTTCCTCTTGGTAGGAGGATCAGAGGAGTCAGAAGAATCAGGGAGAACAGAAGAGTAGGAGGAAGCCATAGAAAGAAACTGCATGTCTGCTTGTCATGTGAAACCCTCTATACCTAATAGGTTTAAGTGTGGATAGCATTTGAGCCACAGGCCAAGTCAGTTGAGAGAAAATGGGTTTAGCAAGACTGCCTATGTACTTGGAATCTGAGGTTTGGCAGTCTTGTGGGGCTGCCTGGAACTTGGTGAACAAGGACACTGCTCAAGATGTGGTTTCTGGCTGGCTAAGGGGAAGGAGGAAACCAACATTGCCTGTGAGGCAGAGGAATCATAAATAGGATGAAAGGATGGGGGTCGGCAACATTGTTTTGCAATTAAGAAGTTACATCCCCTGTTGTTTTGGGGACATAAAATAAACCTGCTGCAGACCAGAAGGGTCTCTGTGACTCTATTACAGCACAGGAAACCACCCAGTTCCAACTTTACTATCTGTTGTGTGTGTGTGTGTGTGTGTGTGTGTGTGTGTGTGTGTATCTGTGTGTTTTTCTTAATTTCCTGTCATCTCCCCTCTGGTTCCGTTCTCCCTGCGCTGGTCACAGGGCAGTTAAGAAATAGGTCAGAAAAAAGTTGAACAGTATAGAAACTGGAAATAGGTGATTCCTGAAAGGTCAATAAGGATTGAGGTCCATAAATCCCTTTTCTTATAAATTAAGGCAGTTATATTTTAAGGTAAATATGTAAGGTATCATGCAAATTGAACATTCCTGTCCTCATCAAGGTGATGTAGCAAAGTTTGGATAGTTGTGGAGACTTGGCCAATAAATCTTCTTTGTGGCTCAATAATTACCAGGTATCCATAGGGGTCACTATGTCTAAGCTCAACTTCCATCTATATGATACTTTTGGCAGATTCAGCCTACAAGAAAGAGAACAGAGAAACTATTGTCTATCTATTTAGCAAAGAAAGTTTCTAATATGCATCAAATATAATTGGTGACAACTCTTTGGGAAGGTTGATAGCAGTAGGTGCCGTTGGTGGGTACAACACAATCTCTATTCCCACAAAAGGTAAACTGTTCTGCTAGGACCAGGGCAAGAATTAGTAGAATCAAGTAAAGAAAGGTCAGTAGTAGTCCTGGAAGTCTGAAACATGATTGATGTAGTTCTCTGTTAAAAAAGATGCAGAAGATCTGTTAGAGAAGATTGTTGAGTACAAACTGTACTCTAACGGATTGTGATTTAGGTATAAATTGTTTAATGCCAATTGCAATCCTAAAGGAGTGATATGGATGGAATCCTGTTCAATTACTATGAATCCCCTATGTACAAGACCTCTAATATTATTAGCATACATAGAGATAACATGCTGTTTCTTGAATTAAAATTCTAATAGTCTTATATTATTAATGAAGTATGCAACAGATGGTTCAAAAGCTGATGAGTGCCACTCAATCATGTTCCTGGCTCTCCTAATTTGATTTCTCTCTCTAGCCTTAATTTGTCTGAGAGAAATACAAGGGCCTAGGGATGGTAGGTGTTTCATCTTTTTAGCATAGGAGAGGTTACGGAAACATAAAGTAAAATAAGCTTCATGTAATACAGGAGTACACAGTGTTTTTAGTGAAAGACCTTAAAGAATGGAGCCATGGGCCTTATGTGTATCATTTATTCATAATTGTGAATTGTAAACTTGCCAGACAGGCCAAAAGTAATCCAAAATTTTTTGTAAAAGTATTTGGGGGGGTCTGTATAAAATAGTATGCTGTACTAGACAGGCAATACTATAAAGAAATAATTGACCATTTAAATTAGATTTTCATAATAATATGATCTTGACATGAACATATTAATATTCAAGTGGGTGCAGATAGAGCAAGCATAACCACAGTGCCTATGACCTCAAATCCTAAACAAGTGCTTCAGACCTTCAGGGAATTTGTTGATAATAGTGTGCTGCAGGGATCTCAAAGTGATGTAGTTTGGATACTTGCCATAGTCCTTAATGAAACTAAGAACTATGTACTAGAAAGCTAGACTAAAACAAATGCAAATAGTAAGGACTAGGAAAGAAGCAAGTAGTTTAATATTTAAAGACAAAGTATCTGTCCAGGGCAGCAAAACTAACAAAAATCTAGAGGCAATAGATGTAACTAAAATGATTAATAATGCCTCGAGGAAATGGTGACAACGGGGGAATTTTATGAAGTTCAAGGATTCCTTTCCCTCTTCTTGTCCAGTAGGTATTCCCATCACCACTGGCAATTATCTCCTGTGAAGAGATGGGATTTTTATGGTTTTTAACTCTAACCTTATATAGTATTAGAGGTTTTTTGTCTTTGTCAAGGAAAGTGGCTCCTGGAGAAGTATTAAGTAGGGTGCGAGGGGGTTTCTCTATGTAATCTTTCCATCTGATTAAGGATAAAACAAGCAATGTCAATGGCAAGTTGATTAGTTTGGGTGTCTAATAATTGGATCACCCTTTTAAGTAGTCCATTAAATCTTTCTATGTTTCCTGATGCTGTGAAATTATATGCTATGTGAAAAGTCCATTGAACAAGTGTCATTTAGGTGTTGTACTGTCCTAGCTATAAAATGAGAGCCTTCATCACTTTCAATTATTCCTGGCATGCCAAATGATGCTGCTCACCTATATATATAGCTTTTATAGTGGCCTTTGTATTGGGATGGAAACATGCAAGACCTAGTTCAAGTCCTGAAAAATTGTCAACTAGTGTACAGGCATATTTACCTTGTATTTCAAAAATAAGAAACCTATAAAATCAATCTGTAGTATAAAATTGAAGGTGTCAGGCTTGTAAGTGTCCATAGGTTCCACGAATCTATATTTTTCAATAAAGATTTTACACTTATCACAACCTCTGATTGCCCTTTTAATATTGTGCCAAGGAACAACTTGGTTACTTTTAGAGAACCATTTATATAAAATATTCTTTTAAAGAGTGCCTGACTGCCACCACCACTGCTATTAATTCTGTGTTGAGAAGATTTTGACGTACCAGTACTCCTCAAGATAATTTCTTCTGCGAGTCTCAGAGCCACAGCTGCCCATGGGGTCACATCGTTTTCCACAGTGGCTGATCCATCAGTGAACCACATGTTCTGTAACACAGAACATCAGGATGAGCCCCATTTTCCTACTGGGACATGAATTTGCTGTTTTTGAAATTATGTCTGGCAAGTCTATCTCTGCGTTATGTATTTCCTCAGTGAGGAAACTTGGCTGCCCCTTTATTGTTATATCCCTTGCCTGAATATACTATTTCCAAGTGAGCACCTTCTGGTCCACCTAGATTCCCACCACTTCTGCTGTTAGTTTGATCCAGTGGAGCACAGGTATGCCAGTGTTGTGTGTCAGAGGCTCTGTGGCTTTAAATGCCTCATACAAGAACCAAATCACCTTTGCAAAAATCTGTATATTTCATGGGTGAATATGAAAAACGTTTGGTCCGGAAACCACATGGTTTAAATGTTACATCATTTGCACCCTTGGTGCATAGAGACCAGGTGCCATAACCAGAAGATTGAGCAATATCTAATCTAAGTTTATCTCCTTGTTTAGGATATATAAAATTCTGAGAAGTATGTATTTTTTCAATTGCTTAAAATTAGTGATTGATCTTGTCCTCATATAAAATCTTCAGCTTTTCTAGTTATTTCATACAAGGGGTTGCTTTTCCCCCCTCCCTCCCTCCCCTTGCAAGGGATTTAAGAGCAAAACCCGTGTGTAGTATATGTTGTCTTTAATATCCAAACAAGCCAATTAGATGCTGTGCTTCTGCCTTACTTTCTGCTTTCTTTAAGTTTTATCTATTGTCCCCTCAAGTATTTTCTTCCCTTCGGAAGACCAAGTAATGCCTAGAAATTTTACAAAGGTGGATGGAACTGAGGTTTTATCTATGTTAATTGTCCATTTCTTGTTTTTTAAATCCTCTATCAATACATATTTTCCTTTTTGTAGGATTTCTATATATCATTCATTATAGTTATATCATCAATATATTATGTAATGAGGGAGGAGTACTTAAGATCATTAATCTGTGAGGTTAAAATTGAATGAGCTATGACAGGACTATTCAGATATTCCTGTGGTAGCCTCTTAAATTGATATTGAGTGCCTTCCTATGTAAAGGTGGTATATTGCCTAGAATTTTCAGATATTGGGATGGAAAAAAACATATCTGACATATCAACTGTAACATAATATATGCTATTTCTCTAGGTGATTCTGTTAATAACTTTCTCTGTGTCTGGTTAACATTCTGGTAATTTAGGGTTGACTTTGTTTAAGTTTCTATAATCATTGGTTAGTCTATGTTGTCTCATGTACTTAATCCCATGTTAATGGGATTAAGTACTAACCAAATGGGGCTATTAATAAGGTGTTACCTCTATTTCTATAATTCCTTAATTTAAGAGTTTTAGTATTTTATCTCTATTTCCTTAGACCCTCTCCACTTTTAAAGTGTATTGTCTGGTAAATGATGCCTTACTTGATTTAGGTAGTTGTATAGTTTCTATTTTTATTGCACATAAATTCACCTTATATTTTCTCAATAGTTTTAAGGGTATAAATTCATTCCATGTAATGGGCAATATATCCACACCTAGTATATTTTCAAAGTATTCTCCTATATACATATGAGTTCCTATTGAGGGTCTATTATACAATAATATCTTAACAGGTATTTTTAGTCCTTCTATAATTTTTCATCCTAATCTTTCCACATAAAATTTTGAGGAATTTTTTGCAATGGTTTTACTATTAAGTTTTTGCAAAAGACTTACTTGTGATCCTGTATCTATAAGAAATTCAATACTAGTAATAGATCCTTGAAGTTCAATAGCTAATTTAATATATAGTCTATTGTCCCTGGGGTTTTTAATTAGGTTCAGTTTCTGAACCCCCGAGGGGCCTCTCATTTTTTGAAAAGAATCTTTTTGTAAAATTTTGTATTTCTCCCTGCTCTTGCCTTGGATGGTATCTTTGTTGAGTGTTGAGATGTCCCCTTGAAGGTGGAAGTCCCATGTCAAAGTTTCCTCCTTGTAGTGGGGGTTTCCTAGATGTTTGAAACCTATTGTCCTGGGGATTTATTGGACTTGTTCTATTAAATATATCTTTTGGTATTCTAGGGTGTTTATATGTTTACCTCTGAAATTGTCTCTTAGGCTGCCAGAACCTAAATCTATTAGGCATGTTAAACCTCCTTTTAAATGGATTGTATACTCGTTTTTTATTGAATGTAAATCTTACTGGAGTGAGAAACTCCTTTGAAAGGTTAAGAATCTTAATAAATCATCTATAGTTTGTTCCTGACCAATGGCATTCACGTATGATATTTTTAGTTGAGGTGGTGTTCCTCTTAATATCGCCTTTTAACACTATTGGATGCCCTCACCTGCACTGATGTGTTGATATGTGGCTGTGGTTCATATACTAATGCTAGAATAGCTAATTTTCTAACTATCTTAATTGCCTCCTGTGGTATGTTCCATTTCATGTTGTCTCCCAAAGATGTTAAACCTGCCTGGAGGTAGGTATTTCTCCAAGCTTTTGCTATCCAATAAAGTATAAGTCTGGTTGTGCCATTGTGTGGTTAAATTAATTAATTCAGAGTTAAGGGCTGATTATTCTGTAATGGCTAAAATTTGCCTTATCTCTGTGCCAGTTAACAGAATGGTATTCGCTCCCTAATCCCGAATCATAGAGAGCCATTCTGCTTCTGTCTTATATTTTTAGCAATAGTCTGTCCTCATGGCCTATAATTCTGATCTTGTGTGTTCTCTTTCTTTATCCACTATTTGTGGGAAACTATTACTGTGATTATAGTCAATTCTTTCTGGTGATCCCTGGCCTGCTTTTATATAAGCAGTCATTTCCCACAGGTCATTATAATCTCCAAGATTCTCTGGATACAAAGCCATTCCCTTGGGATCTTCCGTAAAAGAAATTTTAATAGTGTCCATGGACTGACTTTTTTTACTAACTTTCCTAGCTAGGTTTTTTCCTTTTTGTCTATCCTCATCAAGCATAGACAGAGACTTCAATTAGCGGGCAGGAGTTTCTTCCTTTGGTGCCCTTTTAATTCATGGTTCAAGGTTTCTTGGAACTGTGAAGTGTATCTGTACATCACCTGGTGTTTGTACAGAAAGCTGATTTTGGACTTCAACATGTGGAGAACCAAGGATTCTCCACTTCTAGAAGGGTTTTTGGATGTCTCCTCACCTTCAAAGACTTCTTAAGTTTCTGGGCTAGTGCTACCATTATTGCAATCTCACTGCCAGTTTATACTAAAATTCAGTTTTCCAAAGCAGAAATTCTCACTGTAATGTATTCACTGAACTAAATTTAGAAATAAGCTTAGCTTCTGCCTTTTCCTCCTGGTTGGATGCTAGTATTCCCAATCTTTTCACAGACAGAGAAAAATAAATTTTTGTGGTGTTTTGCAGTTGCTTCTAGCCACTTTTTATTTTATTTAATTGTTTGTGGTAAATTTTAAATTTAGTTTGAGGCTTACCAACACTGCACAGCCTAGGAAATTTTCCTTTCCACCTTGCTAGCTGATGTTCAGAGCAGAAACTCTTGGCCTTGATCTACAAAGTTTAGAACCAGTGAGCTCTTACCATCCAGGCTAGTTCTGGGTTAGGGGAAACTGCATTCACGGCCCTGGGAAGCCAGCCAATTGGTTACAAGGGAGTAATTTTGATTTTAGCCACCTAAAATTTATAGTAGATGTTGACCTTTTGCAGGTTCAAAAAATTTTGTTCCCAAGGACCAAAAAGCAATTTTCTCTAGAAGTCTAAAATATACTTGAATTATAGCATCTGTGAAAATGGGACTGGCAGGGGCCCTCCGGCTCTGACTCTGGCTCCTTGGCTACCTCCAAACTGTGCCAGGGGAGTGCGCCAGATGCTGGACTGGAGCTTGAAGTGGGGCCATGCAGCTCTGTCATAACCCAGACAAATACAGACTTAACATTTATTTAAGATTAAATCATCCTATCCTGTTCATGATGCCAGTTGTTGAAAGTGCTTTGAAAGTGCTTTGAAAGTGGCAGTGATGCATTCTTTTCCTGAAAGCCAACTGTACTGAAACCAGTGGAGGAGCACTCCCAAAAAGTAAGGAAATCTCCACCCAGTCAGGCAGGGCCTTTCAGGCCAGAGTTCCCTCAGTTCCTAAGGGACTTCCATGGTTTGTGGCAGAAGCAAGACAGACCACTTTAATATATTTTTTGAATGTTTTACTCACACTTTCAATTCACACACACACACACACACACACACACACACATCCTTACACACACTCACACACACACACCACATAGGAATATAAAGTATAGAGGGAATGAGTAACAAACCAGTCCAATGAAACATGTTAGTCAGGGGACGACAGCTGTTGAGTTTCTGATCAGGCAGAACCTCTGAAAGCAAATGCCTTGGTTGAGTCCCCAGCAGCAGGAGGTTTCAGCAAGAGGGAAGTGTTACACTGTCAGTCAAAAGTTCAACCTTTTTTCTCTCTTGTCACAAGCCTTATCTGTTCCAGATGGTAGGTGTGGTGTCTTTTTGGCAGCGTACCAGCATGTAAATGCCCTTGCTTAATGCTAGGTCCAGGCAAGTCCTTACTGTGCATGTTCTAGCTATGGAGTCACTCTGGTTTTTAAAATACAGTCACTTGTGTCAATGTTCACAGTGCTCTGTACCCATACCAAGGGTGTCTTAGAGCCTAGGTTCAGAAAAACAAACAATGGGTTCTCCCTGGGCTCATCTCTGTGGTGGGAAGAACCAGAATGGGCTTGATTGGAGAAATCCACCTAAGGCTGGTAAAGAATAGGTGGAAGTTAACACAGGCATAAAAATTGGGCAGGATATGCAACCCCGGGCCCGAATACATATGGTGGCTGGCTGCCCTGGACCTGGACATTACTCTGGAATGGTGCAGCAAGTTGCCATGGGCTGCTTGTATGCTGGCTTAAAGAGAATAAAAAGGGAGAAAGTCTGGGTTGGCATGCCTCGGGTGTTACTATGAGTTTGAAAGGCCTTGGGGAGTGAGGCCAGGTGGGAGATGGTCAGATAAACACAGGGACAGCAGCAGAGTTAGCACCTGCAGAAACAGAAGAAATAAGAGGTGTCTGAAGGAAGCCTTGGCAGGAGTGGTGGCAAAAATGGGAAAAGGCAAAAGTCTACAACTCTCTGTATTTCCAGGTAGTTCCCCATACAAATACTGACCAGGTCTAAACAGAAATGAGATTGAGTGTGTTAAAAGTAGTATGGCTTTAGACACTGGACACCCAGGAGCCCCAGCAGGACTGCCTCCCAAACTTGCCTTATGCCACTGGTCTGTCCATGTGCCACAGGCTTGCCTGCACACTTTGCTCTAGGCAGATCTACCTGTCCCATGCATATTGCCTGCCCTCCCCCTGCTCTAGTCTATATCAGCAGTGGTTATCCCTGGCCAGAAACTCCATTGATTCTGTAAAAACAAACAAACAACAACAAACGCAGGCCTCTGCCACACCCTGGCCATGCCAGAAGTTTGGAGGCTTTGTCCTCTGGAAACATCTCAGGCCCTGATGTCTTTGCCCTCCTAAACCTGGCTGCTTGGAAAGTCTCTGGTTTCAGGGTCTTAGGTTTCCTGTTGTCTTAACTTTTTTAGGTCTTAAGTATGTGCAGCCAGTTCAGAGAACCTAGTCCAGTTTCTGGTTTGACCCTTACTTGGGCCCTTGTCCACTGTCCTGGCTGGCCTGCCTTGCCCAAAGTCGCATTTAACAACCAGTGACATCACAGGGCAAATCTCTGAGCTGCCACCACCATTCCTTAGTCAGTCTGCCCACTCACAAAGCACCAGAACCAGTATGAAGTGTTCTCAGTTGTTTTTTTTGTGTGTGTGTGTACTATACATTAACTGACCTCACTGAGAGAGCTAAGAAAGTTAATGAGAGAGAAAAGAGGAAGTGAGAGAGAAAAGAGACACAGAGAAAAAGAGAGAGATGAAAGACAAAGAGATTGAGATGGAGAAAGGCAGAGAGAGAAAGAGAGAGAAAGAGAGAGAGAGAGAGAGAGAGAGAGAGAGAGAGAGAGAGAGAGAGATTGATGGAAAGGTTGAAAGAGAGCACATACACCAGAGCAAGAGCCCAGAAGGCAAAATACAAAGATAGAAAGACCCACTGGGAGACACACAAATTGGGGAAAAGACTGGAGCAAACACACTGAGGCTGAGGTAGAAAACCAACTTCTACAACTCAGTGTGGTCATGTTGGAGCTGGACTGAACCAATGAGGCAGTTCCCTGGGGCTGACAGTCACCATGGGGCCCTAGGGCAGGCAGCCAGGGTCTCAAGAGTCTCATTGTACTGCAAGCCCTGCCCAAAGTCTGCCCCCCCAAAGAAATAAAGCTTTAGTCACAGCTAATTGAAGGGTTGTGTGTCCCTTCATTTCTGCTTGTGGTTATGTTCTGGAGTCAAAGGTCACAGGTTGAGAACAGGTGTGGTTTTCTTTTTTGTTTTTCATCTGCTAGTTTGTTTTATTCCTGGTTTGTTCTGCCTTTTTGCCCATGTATGCATGGCAAAACTGGCCAGATAAAGAGAGGTTGGTTCTTGGAGGAGACCAGAAATAAAAAGTGTGCTAGCAGGGAAAAAGACCTCAGAAGTAGCAGGTTACTGCTTCTGTGTTCTCTGTATTAGAGGGATGCCAAAGGTTTTTATTAGGGTTCAGGTGCAAAATTACAGACAACTGTCTCCTAGGCTTAGCACGGTGAAGTAAAACAAAACAAAACAAAACAAAAAAACACAGGATGTCCTTGGGTGGAAAAAGCCATGCACTGGAAGGTGTAAAGTAAATGAAACCTGGCATGGGTGTATGTTCAGTTGGGGGTCAGACACCCTTGGACTTCAGTGCTGGGGCACAGAAAGCAACTTTGGCCCTCAACATTCAGAATGGCAATGCAGTAAATGGCTGTGGGATGCTGGCACACTGGTAAGATAAGGACCAAGACAAGGTGAGCTTAGGTTGGAAGGCCTTTAAATTTGTTGTGGCTACAAGGTTGACTATTCAGGGAGAGTGCAGCCTGCCACACTTGTCATGGTAAGAAACCTTCGGACAGCCATGGGGATAGCAGTAAGGTGAGCAGAAGCAGGGATGGAATGGGCAAAAGTGTCTGAATGGAGACACTTAGGAAGGGGCAGAACAGTGACAAATAGAGGAGGAGGCAAAAGTCTATAGCACTCGATATTCCCAGAGTTCTCCTATTCAAGTAGTGATGAGGCAAGACCCTTCTTATCTTTCAAGATCAGATGAGTTCAGGCATTTTCACAGGTGTATGGTGCTAGACACCGGTGCTTGCTCCAGGGCATGCAAAAGCCCAAGCTTACTTGCCTCCCAAGCCTGCACCATTCCAGTGGGCCACATGAGCCATGTGAGCTCATATAACCCTATACTCAAGAAAGATTTGAGTGTGCCATGCCTCTGTTGCCCACCTGCTCAGATCATTGTTAGCTGTGTTGAGCCTTGACTGGTAGCTTCATGGGTTCTGCCCAAGGAAGGACAGGTTTCTGCCACACCTTCTGTGTGCCAAAATTTTCGGGACTATCCAGTCCCTGACCGGCTGTCCCACCTAAATCCAGTTCAGGGGCCAACTGGTCAAAGGGATCTAAGCTTGCCATCATATCTGCTCCATTCAGCTTCTAGATATGCGCAGTCATGACCTGGACCAGACACCTTGCAAATATCTTGGCAGAACTGACTGTCACAAATTCACATAAAGTGGTGCCACCACAGGAAAATGGTACTGAGCTGCCACCACTATTTCTTAGTTGGCCTACCCCTCACCTTGTACTAGGACCAGAACCCAAGGCTCTCTCAGTTCTCTTCCTTACACATCAGCTTGCCTCACTAAAAGGCTGAGAGAAAGAATGAGAGGGGAGAGAGGGAGGGAGAGAGACAAAAAGACAGAGTGACAGATTAAGAGAAAAACAGAGAGACAGAGAGATGGAAAGAAATAGAGAAAGAGAGCAAAGGCACAAAGAGATTGATAGGCAGGGAGGAAGAAAATGCATGCAGACAAGACAGAGTGAGATAGACATGGCAATAGACACATGGACTGAGAAACAGACTTGGACAGACATACTGAGGTTGTGCATGAGAGGTAGCATCTGCATGATAGGGTGGTCATGCTAGGGTTGGGCTAAATGAAAAAGGCAATGCCCTGTGGCTGGCCATCACCTTGAGGCCCCAAGGCACCCAGAGATGATCTCAGGAGGCTCTTGTGTTCCAAACTCTGCCTAGAATTCAACTCAAGGAAAAAAAATCCACAATGGCAGGCACTCCTATTTTGTGGGTTATGTGCATGCTTGCCTGTGTGGTTCTACTTGTGGTTGTCTTTCCTGGAGTTAAAAAACATGTGTCAGGTTGTGTTTTTCCATTTTTAACTGTGTTTTTCCATTTTTGCTGTATGCTGGTTTGTTCTTTCTTCTGATTGGTTTTGGCTCCCTACTTATGTGTTCCAAATGACCTTGGCCAAACCAAGGGCACCTAGCTCTTGGAGAAAACCAAGGGCTAGGAGCCTGCCAGCACAGATAGAGATTTTTGGCCAGGTGAGTGGCCTTTCCGGTTTACCAGGAAGTGGAGAATATGTTAAGTGTATATATGAAGAGTGTATTTTAGGGCCCAGGTGCAGAGAGACAGGTAACAGCTGTCTTCTGGGCTTGACCCTGCTGTTCAAAAAACCTGAATCAATTTGGCTGGTAAAAGTCTCCTAAAGTTGGTGGACCGAAGGTGCAAGCTGGTGCAGCATGTTTAATAGGTGGGTAGGCAATCCTAGCCTTGGGTGCAGTAGTGGGAAGGCAGCTATGGGCTTGATTGTTTTCTTGGGGTTTCAGTGTAGTAAATGGCTGTGAGCTGTTTGCATGCTGGCATGAAAAAAAGATGGAAAAACAAATCAGGGCTGGCAGGCCTCTGTATGTGGCTGAAGCTGAAAGTTTGAAAAACTTAAGAGTGTGACAAGTTGCTTTTTTAATGGTGGGAGACCTTTAGATGACTACTGGGATGGCAGTGGAGTGAACAGCCCCAGGCAGATAATTTGAGCAACCGTCACCATAGCTGGTGGCAAAAAGGACAGGCAAGAACCTACCGGGCCTGGTATTTCCAGGTGCTCTCTCATCCAAGTACTAAACATGTTGGACTCTGATTAACCTTGCAGTTTAGAGGAGATCAGTTGTTCAGTGTGGCATGGCCACATGTGCTGGTGCCTGCCACCAGGCAAACTAAGGGCCAGACCTGTTTGCCTCCTAAGCACATACAAGGCCACAGAACTGCCCAGGCAATGTGACATTATTTTCGCATATTGTTCCAAACAAATTTGCCCACACTGCCCATCCACCTCACCCCCACCCCCAACCCTATAACCTGCTCAGATTGCTACTAGCAGTGGCTAACCTGGCCTGAAATCCATGCAACACAGATCTCAGCCACACCTTGGTGATGCCAGAGTTATAAGCTTTGGCCTTAAGGAACTCCCCAAGCCTTCCTCTTGTCTCTCCAGACCCAGCTACTCAGAAGGCTCTAGTCTCAGACTCAAGGACATTATCTCAGCATCATTCAAGTCTTAAATACATGCAGCCAGGTCTTAAATGGGGCCCAGTTTCTGGTCCTGGTCTACTGTCCTGGATGGCTCAACTTGCCCAAAGCCACATGAAGCCACCAGTGCTACCACAGGGTAACAGCTTTGAGCTGCCATCTTGCCTTGCACTACATACTTGTTTAGAACTTTTGAGACACTGGCTTTCCTGCAGCATAAATAATGTCCTTCTGCCAATAAAAATAACTTGATATTTACCCAATTTCTTTAGTAGATGCCAAGTCTTCCCAAAGCAAAGAAAATCTCAGTGTAGTCACTGCCCTTTCTGGATAACAAAAATAATTGACTTTCAAAGTCAATTTTGGCTGGCTTTATATCACTGGCTCTTTATTCTTCACTGGCCCTTTAAAAGACTAAAAATAGTCTCCCATTGGCACTGGAGACCTGTCCTCCATGTCCAGCTCCTGCTGAGCCTGCTGTCAGTTTTCCATCCCTAGAGAAATGAAGCATAATTTCTCAGATAGTTTGGGATCTTTATTGGTACACCTTGACAAATCCTCAAGACTTATGGTGCTTTTCTTAGCACCCCGCTTTTTCCTAGCATTTCCAGACCTGCTGAATCTTTTGCTACTTATTTAGAAGCTAAGCTTTTTATACCCTCTGCCTTCACACTTAGCATCCAGAGATTCACATGTGCTCAGAAGCTCTCCCAGCCAGAGGTGCCTGTGTGTGCCACATGGCACTTCCTGTTCTATTGACCCCCACCAAATTTGGCAAACTTGGCCCCTGGTGAGGAGGTGGAATTTTCCCAAGTTCAGTAAACTACCTTCTAGTGAGAGGCAGCAGAGCATGTGGGTTGGAATCTAGTCAAATTAGGGGATATGAGTCCCAGAAAGAGGGCAGAAGCAGAAGGAGCAGCAACAGCAGTAGCACTAGCAGCATGTGGCAGAGCAAATGAAGATAGAAACCAGCAGGCACATAATTTTCAGCTGGACCACAGCCTGAGCCTCCAAACTGCAGCATGCATGGAAGTTCCCCATGTGCTGCCCAGCCCACATTTGGAGGCAGCTGGAGCTGCCTGCAACTGCAGCAATGCAGAGCACAAAGAGGATGAGGTCAGGCTTTGAAGGGAGGCAAAATGCAAAGAAAGGAGCAAGCAGAAAGAGAGGAGTGTGTAAGAAGGGAAGGAGGAAAGGCAGCTTACCCTTCACTGTCACAGCTCTTTACCTGCCTGGGCTGAAGTGCTGGGGATGACCAAAAGAGGGCGGATATGCCCATTATGCTCAATGACACAAGTAGCAAGGAAGAGACAGTAGGGGACATAAGGGGTTTCCTTTGAATCTAAGCAACATGTTCTGTTTATTATTGGCGTTCATCTCCACAGTGTGAGCTACTCAGAGACAGGCAAATTTTCTGAGATTTTCTTGTTATTTCTAAAGCTGCTATGCATCCTGCACTCATTCTGAGCAACGCAAAGTTAGGCTTTGTGGGGTTGCTGACTGGACCCACATAATTTCTGCTTTTAGAAGCTCAAAGCCTAAGGAGAAAGATAAACCCAGTACAAGAGTAATTTCTTGTGTGAGAAAAAAAGCAAGTACTGTGGAAATGGCAAGAGCACCTAGGTAGGTCTAAAAGACGTGCAGGGTGACATTTGTTATCAGAAGGCAAGTGAAGACAGCTCTTGATTAGCCTGGAAACAGTATGCTGGAATGGAGAACAAAAGGGGAGAAACCCAAAGGCAGTAAAATATTTTTACAGATAAGAGGTCAGAAAGGCTGAAGAGAGCTGGGAAGATAGAAGGAAAGGGCCAAACATTGACCTGCAGGGTCATTCTGGTTGTCTACTGGATAGCAGCAGTTTCTCCAGGAACAAAATAGAACAATCTTATGGTCTCTGTGACCAGGCATAAGATTCAGCAGAGCCTTAAGGTCTCCTGGGACACTGGGCTGTGGTGTTGACTGAGGCTTGTGCAAGGCAAAATGTGTCTAAAAGATCTAACATGGGTTATTGGCAGAATTCAGTTTGAAAGGGTGCCACGACCTGTGCAGGTGAACAGGTGAATCGGAGGGCAGGTAAAGGGGAATGAAGAAATAAACACACAGACACAGACATAGACAGAAAAGCTGGGACCAGATGGTTCTCTGAGATCTGACGGAGACACAGAGACCCCATCTGGCAGCAGCGAGTTTATTTTATAGGGTGGGTAAAACAAGTGAGATCATAGGGGTAAATCAGTATAGCAAGATTGGAAAGTACATCTCAACTAAGAAATATGCCTTGTTCTTTTCTAATCCTTTAAAGTTCTGGATAACTGCATTTAATCAATATCTTGGTACATGTTGCTAAGGCATTACTGTTTGTACTATTACTTTCTTCAAAGCAGGCAAGCCATAGGTCATGTCTCGAGTCATTTCCAGACTCGAGACTGGAGGACTCGGCAGCCAACTAAGAAAAGAACAAATAAAATACCAATTAAGCATACGATAGCCAACAAGTACCACACAGAATGTTTTACGATAGTTAATGAATTGAACCCTTTAAATTCTGTTAGAATATCTTGAGCTACTTGAGCAGGATCAAGGACATCTAGATGACTTTTGAATAGCCAGGATTTCAGAGTGTAATTCTTGTAAATTGAGACTAATGTTATTATGAGTCCAAACTCCTAACAAATGTTTTTGAACTTTATCCCAACACCATCTAGATTTATTATAGCTTATAGAAGTTACACAAATTGCTTTATAATTTGCATGACATAAAAGTTTTTGACAAAATTGTAGACTTTCTACTTTATTACCCATTCCAATGACAACTGCTTCTAAGGCATTTATTTATTTATTTATTTATTTTAATTCATTTTTATTGTTAGACTTATTGGGGTGACATCTGTTAGCAAGGATTACATAGGTTTCAGGCTTACAGTTCTACAGTGCATTGTCAACTTCTTGTATAATAAGTTCACCACCTAATGTGACTTCTCTTTCCATCACCTTATATTTAGCTTCCCCCCTCCTCTCCCACCCTCTCCCCTTTCTCCCCTCCCTAACCCACTCGTCCCCAAGTAAACATTAAACTATTGATTGTGTCCATGGGTTATTTGTTTCTTCATTTCTTTTTTTCTTTGCTTTCAGTTTTATATTCCGCATGTCAGTGAAATCATGCAGTTCTTTGTTTTTTCTGTCTGGCTTATTTCACTTAGCATGATGATCTCCAGGTCCATCCATTTTGTCGCAAATGGCAATATTTCATCTTTTCTTACAGCTGAGTAATATTCCATTGTGTATATGTACCACAGCTTCTTTATCCAGTCATCTGTCGCAGGGCACTTTGGTTGTTTCCATGTTTTGG
>PVJL010016638.1:0-20402 GCA_004026885.1 Lyroderma lyra
GGTTCTCTCTCCTGGCTCAGTTACTCTGGAGAAGGCCATACTGTGAGGGACCATTACGTGGCCATTGGAAAGACCCAGCAGGAGAACGGGGGCTTCCTGCCACGGCCGGTGCCAGCTTCCTGTTTGTGCGGGGCGCCATGTTGGGAACACCTCCAGTCCCAGTCAGGATTTTCAGGCAGCTGCAGCCCCCGTTGCCGTCTTGTCTGCAACCTCATAAGACCCCAAACCAAGATGTTACAGTGAGGCCACTCCTGAGTTCCTAAGCCACGGAAATGGGGTGACATTTTTCTTTTAGGGATATGTTGCTACCTAGCCCTAGGTAATCACGCAGCTATGAAAGAGAGGATCCCAAGGATGTCTGGGAAATGCTACAGTCGCACTTGACACTGTCCCTCTACCCTCCAAGTTCCACGTTCGCACCACTTGTTCAGGTCGCACCTGCTCAGCCCCCTGTGGCTTTCGTGGTCCCCCTCCCGTGGCTCACTTCCCATTCTCATTGGTTCATGCATCCCCAATGAACTCACCCTTCCTCCGAGGATGGTTCTCAAATCTTTTCCTCCATCCCTGATCGCACCCGAGTTTGTCTTCTCGTCTGTAAAACCGATTGTGTTCTTCTGACTCCCGGTCCCTTAGTGGGGCCACTCTTGTCCCCACCGCTGATCCATCCAACTCCTCGTTCCCTAACTCTGCCTTTCTTTTTCTCTTAATGCCCACAACCTGCCTTTAGAGACCTTGAATTCATGCTTCACAACCTGTTGAAAATTCCTCACTTCTATTCATCCCTAGGACCTGCCTCCCCGCCAGCCTGGTCGCTGCAGGAACCCCTCTTCTTGACTCCAATGTCTCTGCACGTCCACTCACCACGCACGTGACCGTCAAAGGATCTCTCTCCTCCACTCACAAATCGTCGATGGCCATTCCTTGTCCTTAATTCCCCACCCCCACCCAATCCCTTCTCCAGCTCGTACGTTATTGTAACCCTCCTCAGCTGCGTTGGAATGTTACTAGCACCCTAACAGGACAAATACACTTCTTCTCCCCTACACCTGCCCGGTCCATTCTCCCTCAGTAACGTCCCCCTTCATCTCTGCATAGTCATCACACCTAAATGGTTGTCATATCACAGCCCGGCTCGACTCTCCCATTTCTGATAAATTTTCCTGGTTTCTCTGGTCCACAACGTGTTGGCAGTGTATATGTTTGAGGGCACCGTGGGTGGAAGGTATTTGTCTGGCATGACAAGGGAATGCTATGCCCTATAGAGGTTCTCCGGACTACAGTTACGTTCCTACTAGCTCCTCGGTGTGATAACACCTTTGTGTCTTCAACCAGAGAAGACGCAGCTCAGCCGCCATCTGCTGAGCAGGACGACGTGCTGGGGACCCCTGGCCCTTCCATCATTCTACCCGGAATTGTGAACGGAAGCCGGCCATTCGGAACCTGGTGCTAAGCGGATCATGCCAAGATGCTTGGGTCCGAGTAAATGTGTTACCATTTAAAATAGAAAGACAGTGGCTCTTTTTGGGTTTTCTTCATTATCAATAGTGTAATCGATTAAATTATATTTCCTATACAAGCTTTGGTTAATAAAGAAGAATGCCACTAACTTTCTCTTAAAATAACTTCGTATGTCCCTGACGTCCCTCTACTGACCAAACCCACAGGACGGTATTCCTCTAACAGCACCATCAGCCGACGGGCTCCGTGTAAAGTCCTTTACAGTTCTCGAACCCCGACATACGACAGCGGTACCCGGAGCTCTCTGTCGTGGACGACACGAGTCTCTTCTCCCCGGAAGTCAGACACCAGCCTCCGTAATTCGGTCACTAAGTGTTCGCTCAGCACTGATCCATAAATGACTCATTGGAAAGCTCGTAGCGAAAGCGCGCGAAGCAGGAGGCCTCTGACCGCACGCGCAGAAACGCCCTGACCCATTCCAGGACAGGAGGCACGGCACGCGCCAGAGGCTGCGGTGTCACACGTCCCTTGTGCAGATCTCACACTCCTCCCGAACACCTCACCTTGCTGGTCGAGGAGTTTTCTCTTCCCTTTTATGAAATGTGCCGAGTCGGCTTCTGCAGACGGCCTACCCAGGACTCCGGTTTAGGTGGGTCTCTCGGCGTCAGGTCGTGGCTGACCCCTGTCTCTGCCGAATCCTGACCTGGACAGTCGACGTGGCTTGCGTGCAGGCGTCACGGCAGCCCTTTGCACGTGGTAAACGCTGCGATTTGAACCCAGATCACATCACCTGTGAAACCACTATTCCATCCCGTTTAGGCTCATGACGTCACGTTACGGTCACTGTCGATGTGTTTACTCTTCTTCCAGGACGAAAAGCCACTGCAGTCACGTGGGTGGCGAGCCTCTGGCCGCGCAGCGGTCCACCACAGCTGCCCCAGAGCCAGTCGCCCAAGGCGCCGTGACACCCGCGTCCCAGGCAGCTGCTGTCCCGGCCACCCTGTGCGTGGCAGGACCGCCAGCAGCCGTGCGTCCCTGGAGGCCAGTTGCTTTCGGCCCAGGTGATGAAGAGATGTCCCCACACGCTGCTGATTCCCCGGGAGGCCAAGGCACCTTCAGCTGAGCCCGCCGTGCAGCACCGGCGAGCCCGGCGGCGACTTCCCGTCTCGAAGTCTCAGGGGGGAGGGAGGAGCACACGGCAGTGCTGAATGGCGGCCGTGCTGGCGTGTGAAGGGGACGGCGAGCACGGAGCACCCAGTGGAGCCCTGACACATCGTAGGTTCACCCCCGGTGGCACCTCCTGAAAACAATGGAGAAAGCCCCTGCATTTTACGGGGGTGTTTTTAGGGTCTCTCTGCCCCTTTGGTTAGGAACCGTGATGATTAGCTGCTGGCCCCCGAGGACCTGTTTGGATGAGAGGCCGCAGCTCCACGTGAACAAATCCAAGTGGAACGGGTGGGCAGCCATCACGCGTGCCCTTCTCCATGACCAAACCTCAACCAAGGCCTTACGTTCAAGGCCACTACATGTCATTTTGTCATAGCCAAGTGGACACGGGGTGTGAAGGAATAAAAGGACTCTGCTGACAAGGGGAGGAAAATTAGGGTGCCCTAGCCGAGCAGTCTGGCAGGGCTCCCGCGTCAGCGTTCTGCAGCGTGGCGTGGAGGCGCCCGTTCACGCACCAGCCCCCGGGGCGCAGCCTGCAGGCCCCCCAGCGGCACGGGCGTTGGAGGCCGCTCAGCCTGCACCGAACACCGGCATGCAAACGCCGCACCGAATCCAGGAAACGGGCAACGACTCATTGCAGAGAATAGTTCGATTTTTGTATGATCGGAGCAAATGCACATGAGTGAAGAGAATTAGGGAGCGACGCGTCGAAAAACAACTCTCAGGGACAATGTCATCAGGGGAATTCAAAGGGCCTTTGGCAGGGGCTCCTCTGGAACTTTCTTAGACTCCGTCCGAGCAGCTGCTGCCATCTGCCAGGGAGAGCCCTGGGCAGACACGTGGCAGAGCTCCGCCCAACACTCACCTGGTGGCCATGTCTTCCTCAGAGACAAACAGCTTTGAGAGGGAAGAGAGGTGGCTCCAGGGGGACCGTCTCACCTCTTCCTCATGTGACTCAGACCAGGTCTACATCCCCCAGAAAGGAAGCCAGGCAATCCTCCAGATCCCTGAAACCGGAAAAGACGCTTGTTGGGGACTCCCGGGTCACTCAGGCCAAGAGCCGTTGCCGTGTCTCTGCTCGGGTTCCCAGTGCAGTTGCCCCGGGTCACGGTCAGACAGAGCTTTGCTAACACACGTGGGGGGCAGCGTTCTGGGGGTCGAAAGGGAAGAAGCCAGACACGAAGGAGGAAGCTTCATGGCCTGCCCGCATGCATCCCGGTGGCCGTCCAGAAAGGACCAAGCAAACTGGGGTGCACGCCAGCGATCGGGAAATGCCACTTGCGTCGTAGAGATGAGACGCCGCTATCTGTGCCACGTGGAGCATTCGGTTGGAGCCTCACGCGTCCAAAGCCAACGCACACAGGGCCACGGTTTCGGTCTCGTGTCTGTGGGTGTTTGTTGCCTACAAAGAGGCTTTTCTGGAAGAATCCAATCTGGAATGCTGCAAAGAGACAGCGGTGAAGATGAAATGGCTCTAAAAACCAAGCTCAAAGAAGCCTACTGTGCCCCCCAGGAAATGGTTTTGCATAACAGAAAAAGCCAATTAAGGACAGTAGAGCCTCCCACTGGTGTCATCCCTGGCTCTGAGTTGTGCAGAGATGCACTAGCACACGAGGTCGGACAATTAAGTTCACGAACTCGTCCTGCAAGAAGTGCTACATCCCTCACTGCTGAATGTCACCACGGTCACCTTTCAAGTCCTCCCCATGAGAGGCTGTGCACCGACACCAGCGCCTAGTCCACCTTTCAGAGCCATTTTGAAACATTTTTTCTGGAATGGCCATCAGAGCTGTCATTGTCCCCAAAACTGACAAGTATGAGAACTTGCCACCGTGCACATACGCTGGCAGCGCTGTACACACAACTCAGTAAGATGTCACAGCCTCGCCAAGGGACGATGACAGCTCTGACGGCCATTCCAGAAAAATTGCTCTGAAGGGCAGATGAGGCGCTGGCGTCGTGCACAGCGTCCCAGGGGGGGCACTTTGACGGTGACCGTGGTGATGCTCAGCAGTGAGGCACGTAGCCTCCTTTCTAGGATGAGTCCGTGAACTTAATTGTCCGCCCTCGTGTGAACACGAGCTTTCTCTCCCGCCATCGGGCTCCCTTCCATCCTCCCGGACCCCTCGCTGCTGTTGCCCTGGTCACGTGCTCCAGATGTGACCGATCACAGCAGACCTCCAAACTCGGACAGGACAACAAGCAGGCTCCGCCTAAATGAAAACACAGCGGGCTGGGAGGAAGCTCCGGGAGCCGGGGGGCCACGCGATCCCCCCCGTGCGAATCCCCCCACGCGAATCCCCCCACGCGATCCCCCCACGCGAATCCGAGTTCTTATGGCACAAGAGGCTCGTGGAGGTCTTTTTTTCTTTTCTTTAAACCAAAAGGATGTGACTAGCTGGGAGGCTGAGGCCTCGTGAAGTCTCTGAACCCGGCTTTCCTTTGGGATTGGTGGCAGCTTGTCCCTTTTCCGCGAGTAGGTTTCTGTTCTGAGCCTCGGCCTCCACCTGCAGACAGACGGCTGGCATAGGCATCACATCTGGGCGTGTGTGAGCCAAGGGAAGGTGGGACTGATTTGTCCACCTGCCCTAAAGGAACGCACCATCCACACCCCAGACCAGGAAAGAAACATCGAGTGAGGGAAAAAACCAATCAAATTGGGTTGGACTCCGGAGCCCGGAGGCTAAAATTCCAGCTACGGCTCCGCAGGCTGACACGGGATCCAATTCCTGGGCCTCGGAAAGGTTCACACACTTAGAACCAGATTTGGGGCAACAAAAGAAATAAAAAGAAATGACTTTTTATACGTATTAGCTAAACGACCTGCCAAATGTTTTCTTGCCCCTGCAGACATAATCTCCTCTTTTCCCCGGGCCTAGAAGCTTAGAAATGATTTGTACAGCCGATGTAATTTTTTAAATGCAATACATAAGTGCTCGTGCATTCAAAAGGCCCCAGGAATCACGTCCGTACACTCTACCCCGAGCTGTCGACGGGACTCTTGGCGCTCACTTTCCCTTTCATTGGCTGGGAAATTCCTTTTCCTTCAAAGCGTGTTGCCGTGACAGCGGAAACGGCGCGCTTTTAGATGTCTCATCCCACAAAATAGATTTCATATTAAATCCTTTGGGGGAAAAAATGGTTCCCGAACTTTTTCCTGGGTGTTTCCCATCCGTTTAAAGAAATAAAAACGCTTGAGCATATCCCCGCTAGATCTACGTGAAAACATTTCTAAAAATAAGACTAAAAGATGTTTTAATAAAAGCAGCGTTTTATCCTAAGACGCGATCATCCACCCCGACCTAGGGCATCTTTTATAATTGCCTTCATGGGCTTAGGAGTGACACAGCCGTGACTTCTTTATTCGTCTTTGTTCCACCTTGGCCTTGGGCTCTCGTGGCTGCCGAGGTTGCTTCTAGAAGCCTGAGTCGCTGCCCGCCCTGAGTCCCCTCTGGGAGCCGCTCGTACTGTGCGCGCATTATGATGCACTTGTAACAGTTTTGTCTCCGCAGACGCCGGGTTTTCCCAGGGGGACCTAGTTACATTCAATGGGAATGCGATTTCCTGAGTTAGCCTAATTCTCTTCACTAAAATTCTGTAGAATTAAGCATTTCGTAAAACGGTCTGTTTGCACACACTGGAAATCCCTTTATTCAGGCATCGGGTCACACGGCCGCTCTAGTAAGCAGTGTTCCCGCAGTGTCCCCACAGTGTTCCCGCAGTGTCCCCGCAGTGTCCCCGCAGTGTCCCCGCAGTGTCCCCGCAGTGTTCCCGCAGTGTCCCCGCAGTGTCCCCGCAGTGTTCCCGCACTGTCCCCGCAGTGTCCCCGCAGTGTCCCCGCACTGTCCCCGCACTGTCCCCGCAGTGTCCCCGCAGTGTCCCCGCACTGTCCCCGCACTGTCCCCGCACTGTCCCCGCAGTGTCTATTTTTGCTTTTACCACTTTCACTTTCTTTTAGATTTTTTTTTAATAAACGAGGTCAAAGGACTCATCGTTGTATTCATCCGGGTGCTCCAGCTCCCCAAACAGTCTTTACGATGGGGGTTCAGGAGGACAAGAATTGGAAACCTAGTGTCTTTTCTGTTACTGTTGTTTGTTGACATTTAAGACACTGTAAAGTGTCGTACTTTACTAAACGTACTCACTCAAAACGTGTAAGGACGTAGGTGTTCCCCGTGTCCTGTAATAGGGAATGGGGGGGGGTTATACTTCAAAACGATTCTAAATGAGCACACGCACGCGCACACACACACACACACACACACACACACAGACAGAGATACACACAGAGATACACACACACAGATACACACAGACACACACGCACACACACACAGAGATACACACACCACACACACACACAGATACACACAGATACACACACACACAGATACACACGCACACACACAGATACACACAGACACACACACATAGATACACACACACACACAGAGACACACACACACAGACACATAGACACACACAGATACACACACACACAGATACACACACAGACAGATACACACAGACACACACGCACACACACGCACAGAGATACACACACACAGACAGATACACACACCACACACACATACACACACAGATACACACAGACACACACACACAGATACACACACACACACAGAGATACAAACATACAGATACACAGATACACACACACACACAGAGGTACACACAGACACACACACACAGACAGATATACACACACACACACACAGATACACACACAGATACACACAGATACACACACACACAAATACACACACACACACACACACAGGCACACACACAGATACACACACACACAAACAGACACACACAGACACACACACACACACATACACCTTTTCTGTTGTTTTTTCTGGAGCCTAAGTATAGGCTGGTGGCCCTACCATTGAGTTATCTTCAATGCAAAGGAGCTGAATGAGACTCTTTCAGTCACCTCTGATTTAACCTTGAACGTGGGCTAACAATGTGCTCTCTCTTCCTGCGGTGAAAATCGACAGATCGCATCGAAAAGCCAAATAAAATGACTTACGGAATCGTGGTCATTACGTGGCCCAGGTCTCGTGTCCCTTTCCGCCCAGTGGGTGGCCGAGAAGTCGAGGCCTGTGCTCTTTCTGGCCCTTCTTCTGATGGAGTCCAGTGGGTCTCCTTGGAGGATGGCCCACCAAGTCCTTCCCCCGCTGAGCCCTTTCCATCGAACGGACTGTGTCCCCCTGTGAAGTTGTAGTAGCCGCTGGATGAGGGGCGGAGCTGAGCTGCCACCCCCAAAACGAGAGGGAGGAAACACGTCCCCAGTGCCTCCTCGCAGGTTTTGCTCCTCACTGATTTAGACCGTGAAAAATTAACCGTCTCCGCTCGTTAGGCCAGAGAAAGTTCTAACGGGGGGCCGGAGAGAAGACGTATGTGCGTCCTCACAGATGTGATTGCTGGTGCCGGCGCTTCGCTATTATTCCTGCGGGCCCCTGGCCCGGCGTCCCAGGGCAGCGCGGACAGGCCTGCCCCTCGGCGGCCGTGATGTACCGTGGACCTCGGCAGTGGGGGGCTGAGTGCAAGCTGTGTCCCAGGGCAAAGGGAAACCATGTTTTGAAGGGTGGAGGGTGGGTGTCCCTGGGCACCTGCTGCGGCCAGCTGCCGCACCTGCTGCCACGTTGTCCTTCCTGACTGACCAGAGACTTGCTAACCGGCCTCCACTGACTCAACGGGCGGTAACCAAGGGAGACGATCTCTGCGATGTCGCCGGCCTCCCTTCCGGTTCCCCCAGCCCGTCCCCTCTGGGAGGGCGGCTTGGTGCCTGCCGGCACCCTCCGCGGGCCCCAGGCAGCGGCCCCTGGCCAGCCCGTGGTCGGCGTCTGTTGTCCTTTCAGTATCACCGTGCTCAGAGGTGACCAAGGATGTGGCCTTCGCCTCCAAGCCATGCACGACCGCCCGAGCTGAGACACCAAAGGTCCCTGGCGGCAATTTCTCAGCAATCTGGACGGTGTGGCCAACCGGGAGGAGACCGGAGCCCCTGACGGCCGTGGGCCTGGGCACTTCCAACTGATCTTGTGCCAATGGGGACAGAAAGGCCATAAAGATGAATCGCTCTGACCGTGAAGCGGCATTCCGCATCCTGGTGCCTTCTCTCTCCTTCCCCGCTCCTCTGCCGGCTTGTTCAAGGGCACAGGCCTCAGCGGAACGGGAGGGGACGGAGAGGGGGGCGGGGGGTGAGGCTGGCCATTCACACGCTCATCGCCAGCGCTCAACTCCCTGTTTCTGGCATCTTCCACCACACACTTCCCTTATTTTACTGGTCATCTGAATGACCTGGAACGTTCTCTGGAGGAACTCGGCCTGGTCCCAGCAGTGATGGGACCAGGCTCCCTGGGCTCCTCCTTCACATAAACATCCTCGGTGTCAGGGGCCGTGGGACACCTCCCGGATTTCATCTGATGTCGGGAGGCGTCCCGGTTCCGGGAGACCATTCCCCCTGCTTCCTTCCCCAGAGAGGAAAAATAATGGGTGGCCTATTTATAGCCGAACATTGTTGCCCTGGAGAAAGAAGGGGGCAGTGGGGGGTGGGGTGGGGGGGGTGGCCTGGTGCCAGGCAGGAGGGGCGGGATCTCTAATTACCCCCATTCATTGGCTGTTACTTCCGTCAGGGGCTTCTGACGAACCACCAGCACGCCAGGGACTAAACAGGCGCATTAATCCGGGGCCTCTAAGCCTCCAATATCAACACAGCAACGGTCTGATGGACGGGGCGGGGGCGGGGTGTGACAGCTGCACCATCGCTGCACCACCGCGCGCTGTAATTACGCTGTTGTCGCCTGCAGGCCGCTCTGGCGGTGCTCTGTGCGTGTTGACTGGGGGACAAGGAGACGAGCTCCTGGGCGCGCGAGGCTGGCAGAACAATTCGCTCCCCTTGTTTTTCTCTTTCTTTTCTAATTTATTTTTTTCGCTTCAAAGGTCATGTGACTCACTTATTTTTAAACTTTTTTAGAACGTCATTTATTAGGCATTTGGTATTTGATGGGCTAAGCCTGCAAAAAATAAATAATAAATAAGCTGTTTAAATTGGAAATGAATGACTTCTTAATAAGAGCCCGATTCAAACACACCCCCATGAACGGTCCGACAGGTGTGCAGGCATTTGTGCAAATCGTTTTATTCAAGCATCTGAGGCCCAAGGGGCCAGTGATTATGTCAAAGGGGCAGCGCTGCGGTTGAAATGTGAGGTTCTTCTGTGGGTGGGGACCTCAGTGTTCTCTGACAAGGGGACCTGGGGTTGTGGCCATGCCTCAGAGACAGTAAGTGTCACTGGGATGCTGCTCGTGGCCCCTGACATTTTCAAGCGCTGGCTGCAGACGTGGGGCTGGGCGGTGGGACACCTGTGCTCTCAGGAGGGAGAGGGTTGCAGAGCCAGGGGCACATGCCCCGGGGACAATGTGACATCAGAGCCTCGCCCCCCGCCAACTCGCTCCCTTTGTGCCACCCCCTCCAATTGCGGGGGGCAGAGAGTATACAGCGAGCTGGTGGGTGGCATGGGGCACCCTGACTTCTCTCTGAGATGACTACCAAGGGCCCAGTGTACTGGGCATGGGGCTGGATGACCCCTCACAACCCTGCGAGTTGGATCTTTATGACGATTCCCACGTTAGACACCAGGAGACTGAAGTTGGGGGAGGCCCAGTGGCCCGAGCTCACAGGGCTACAAAGAAGCACCGCTGAGACTGTGACACCTGTCATAACCCAGCGTGGCCATCACCGCTCTTGACTGCCTGCCGACAAGCTGGTGTTGCCCTGAGCAGGCGGTTGTGTCATGAGGTGACCCAGGAACGGTCGTCAGCAGAGTCACGCCCCTGCTCTGCCTGGGTCTGGTACGTGGCCAGTGTGCCCAGCTGTTCCCTCCCCTTTGCCAGTGAAGTGAGGGGCATTGGGCCGATGGGCAGTCACTTTACTGGCTTGTTCGTACATCAGCGCACGGCGGTGAGTTCGCCAACTTCGTTGTCGGGTTTGGGGCACAATGACAGCTCCGATGGCCATTCCAGAAAGTGTTCCAAAACTGTTCTGAAGGGTGAACTAGGCGCTGGCGTCGGTGCACAGCTTCCCAAGGGGCGTCCTTCCGAGGGGACCTCAGTGACATTCAGCAGTGAGGGAAGCAGCACTTTTTCTAGGATGAGCTCGCGACACTAATTGTCCGAGTTTCTCTAACCTTTTATTGGTTTCAGGGGCACGACACACTGATTTGACATGATCAGCACCGTAAGTCTAGTTAACATCCGTCGTCCCACATGGTTACCAATTCTTGGTGACAAAAGGTTCACACTTGCAGTTAAACAATAAAGATGTCCTGGGCAGGTGTCTCCATCGTGGTGACTGCGGTTCACGCTGCTGTGCTGTGTATTTGAAAGTGGCTAAGAGCATAGCTCAATCTTAAAAGTTCTCATCACAAGAACAAAATTATTGGATTTCTTTGTTTCTGTTTTTCAATTCAATTATTTATTTGTTTGCTTCTAATTGAGCTCCTTCAATAGACTCTAAGTTTCATTAGGGCAGAGACTGTAAGTATTTTATTTTGTAGGGCACGCTGAGGGTCCAACAGCGGTGCTCAGCCTTCCTAGTGCCGTGACCCTTTACTGCAGGTCCTCGTGGTGTGGTGACCCCCAACCATAAAAGTATTGGTAGCCGCTCTCTACACATGTGTGACTGTCCGCATAAGTACATTATGGCGCCAACCCTGTCACACACCTGTATTTGTACGGGATGTAAGGGGTCGTGACCCACAGGTTAAGAACTGCTGATATAGTACAAAGCCTAGAAAACAGTGGGTACTAATGAATTATTGGATGGATGGATGGATGGATGGATGGATGGATAAATGGATGTTGGATGGTTGATGGATGGATGGATGGACGCATGGATTGATGGATGGGTGCATGCATGGATAGATGGTGGACAAATGGACAGATGGATGGATGGATGGATAAATGGGTGTTGGATGGGTGATGGATGGATAAATGGATGGATAGATGATATGTGGATAAATGGGTAGATAAATGGATGGACGAATGGTTTAAGTCAGTCTGGTCACATTTGGATTAAGAGACAAATCTTACTTCTAAACTTATTAACAGCTACAGCTCCTTCCCTCTTTTAATTTCCAGACAGAACATCCACTGGTTAAAGGACAAGCTAAAATTCTTCTCTGTCTGTGAGGCCTCTCTGAACACCCTGGTCACTGTCACCTTCCTGTTGTCAGAGCCACTGATTCAACTTACCGGTGCTGGGTTGGGGAGGACAGGGAGGTGCATCGGATACAGTGACTGACCTCACAGAGGTCTGGGTACCGACCCCCTGCTCCTGGACTAGAGGGCAATGCGTGTGTGTCGCATGAATCATGTGAACGAACCTAATCAGACCTGTGCTGACCTCTCAAGCCCTTGTGTTAAACACAAACCCAGAGGAAGGCTCAAGAAAGACCATTTTTCCGGAAGAACGTAGACAGTGATCTTTTCCCAGGACAGCACTGATGCCGGGAAGTGAAGCAGCTTCGCGGCACCCCCTAAATCCGATCTGCACCCTATTTATTAATTCCTTGTATTTAAATGAACTTCCTGAAAGTCGTGTCCTCTCGTGTTTAAACATAAACAGGAAAACGTTTCCCCAGCCAATGGGAGAGTGTTTTAAACGGGCCATCATGCGACATGACACCCTTTCCCTGTTTCGAATAACCCTGTCCCTGTCTGCCTTCCTCTCCTGCTGGTTAGGATCCCCCAGTCCTACACGACTGCTCTGTCTTTGGGTCCCCACTAATTTGAAACCGAGTTTGAAATCAAATTCAATCTTATTTTTTCTCCTTGCTTCATTCATTATATGCAATCCTAAAATTTAAAAAAGGAAAACAAAGAGTTGTGTCTGTAGTGCAAAACCACACAGCTGAAACGTGGGCCGTGAGGTCGCTCTGTGGGTGGTGGCATCTACAGGGGGCTCCCCCCACCCCCACATTCAAGTGATCCTCTCCGGGTTGGGTATGCGGAGCTGTGCTTGTGGCCAGGCCTTGCCTGGCTGGTGGGTCACCAAGTCTGGGACGTCACCCAGCTCTTCCCCTCCTGGGGTTATTTCCATGGCGCACGACGGCAGGCTCTGGACGGAGCTGCCTGCTCGCCCCATTTCCCCTCCTCCTTCCCGGCCTGCCAGTCTCAGACACCGTGACCAAATGCGGGGACCCTCCACGCAGGGACGCCCCATGCCAGTCCTCTTTGCCGTGACTCAGGCCTCCGAGGACAGACTGTAGGGAGCTCCCCCGTCCTCACCGCCGGCAGTGTCCTGGGGATGCTCTCCACGTCGCTGGGACCCACTAGCGGACTCAGTTGCTTAGTGTCCCCGGTAAATCCTTTATCAAGGCCTGTCCCTTCCATGTCCCCAAGCACATCCTGCCGACGTCACCGCTGCAGCCTCCGTCAGGCTGCCGACACCGGTCTCCCCACGCGGCCGTAGGCTCCTGGGCGAGGGGTCCCGACCCCCACGGACCCCGTTCGCTCCCCACAGAGAGGCAAACGGCCGTGCAAAGGGACTTTCTAACACACGCGAAGTGGGGTCGAAGGCTGCGGGGCCCGCTGAGAGCAAAACCGTGCGTTACGGTAAAGGGCGCGTGGCCGCGGAGCCCCCCGCTTCAAACAGTGTCTTTTACTGTAATCATTTTTGTCATTGAAACGGTCACATTTTTTTATCGTACCTGAACCGATTCAGGTCCCAGGTCGCTTCTGGTGTGGCCATTTCTGTCAAATGAAAACACGACGACATGTCCTCATCTGCCTCACACGCACCGCCTTTGTCCCCCACCGCTCACGTGGCTTTCGGCACGGGCGCTCGGCGACGCCGCTTCTCAGTCGGCGGTGACGGCGCGTGGGTCGCTGCTGGTGCCGGCGTCTCGGAGGACTCGGCACAGGCGACGCGGCGAGTGGCGGGAGGAGCTGAGGGTCATTCTTTTCCTGCTCGCACCCTCTGGGACTGCTCCGGGTGCAACTCCACTCTCAGGCGGCCCGGACCCTGGGCGCCCGCTGTCACTGCCGCCTCGCTGTGGGGAAGGCCACCCTGTCACTGCCGCGTGGCTTTGCTGTGCTGGAGCTTTCTCCGAACCGGGTTGCACAAAGGTCCTGCCTCCCTTCCTTCGGGCCACCGTGCTCGGGGCTCTGCTCATTTCCGCTTTCTGTGACACCCCCCCCACACACACACGCAACGGAGACCCCCGGCACAGGCCGTGCACGTGCGTGCGTCCCTTTGTCACGCAGAAAACAGTGACAGAACGGAAGTTGTGTGCTGTGCACGTGTCGCCCGGTGCTCCGCACGCCCCAGCGCTGCAGCGGGGTGAGGCCAGCTCCCCTGCAGGATTCCGGGGTACCTCTGAGTCCTCCCGTGCGATGACGGCGCACCGACCGCCTGGAAGAGCCGACGCGAACGTCTTCCTCCCGCCCCGCGTGTCGGTGTCTCAGTGTCAGCGGCGGTCCAGGCCTTGGTGCCCGTTTTGAAACACTTGGCTCCTGGGTGGCATCTGGGATACGGCTAAGGAAACTGCAGATGGGGAAAATAATGCAACCCGCGTGGGAGATCAGGACGGGCAATTCAGTTTTGCTCGAAGGCTCTGGATGTCGGGAGAGCAAACACTTCCCCGCGGCCGAGCAGTTCGCTTCCTTGGAAAGACACGTCACGCACCCTCCGAGGAGCCAAGACGGGGGCCTGCTCTCCCCTCGGAGAGCACGGTGACTGTTGGGACAGGAACCAGGTTTGTGCTGCCTAGTACACCGCTTTCAAAGCGCATGTGGTTTCCTGCGAGAAACTGCGTTTCTCGTGTCGCCTCGTGTCAGCTCAGGTGGGGCGGCCTAGCTCCCCGGCGCCCTGTGCCGAGTGTGAGTGCGAAGACAGGAAGCACGAAGGCACCTCTGATGCGAACTACGCTCGGCCGTGTTTCAGGTGTCAGGCCCGAGAAAAGCAGAGTGCACCCTCAGTTGGATCTCTCCGGTGCATTCAGGGGAAAAAGCAATGCAGGATGAAATCATTTTTGTTTCAGGCGGTGTAAGGCTACCGTCCCACAGGTCCTGGAAGTGTGTGGGTCTTCACTGCCAGTCGAACCACGCGCAGATCTGGTGAGTCGTGTCTTAGCTTGCTCAGACACGGGGTCCTCTGCAGTGCTGAGCAAATAAAGCTTCTGTCATCCCCCCGTCTCGGACCGCCCGTGGCACACCTCCACGTCTCGTGTGCTGTGCTGATGAGAAGACTCTCTTCAGGATGAACACGATTGTCGAGGACTTTCCATTGATGCGGAGTTTTCATTATTACAGGTGATTGGAGGAAAAAATAAAACGACTTCTGGAACGTGCTCAATTATTTCTGCTGTTGTGCAGGTTCCAGAGAGGTGCACACATGAAGAATAAGATTGCATCAAATCGAATTGCAATGTTTTGACAGCAAGACACAGCCAAAGGTTAGATGCTGATACCACAAAGCAGGATAGCATGACAAGTGATTTACGGTGGCAGCAGAAGCCAACCTGGAATTACAATGAAGACAGCCAGCAGGCTACGAAAACTGTACGGCGGTTCATGAAACTGCATTTGATTAGGTGAAGATTTGGGGGGATCATTTCTAATGGATCAAGGAGAACGGTTCTAATACAGCCAATTGGATGTTTAAATTTCGGTTGGCGACATCCACCCTTTCACGGACCCTCCCCTCCCCGGCCCCCAGTCATACCACAGCGGCCCAGCAGAATTCAAGTAGGTCAGGTGGTCAAGACAGCCCAGGTCACTTTGGGGCCTCAGCTAGAAGACGCTGGTCGTTCTCAATCCCGACTTATACTAAGGCGTCCCTCCTCAAGTAAGTGATTTTGTAAGAACGACAGGAACAGAGTGAGGGAGAGCCTGTGAAGTGGGTTCAACCAGGTCTGAGAGGCTGTCATGGTCACAGAAAATCAAAGTCGCTGTGATGTTATGATGTTTTCGTGTCTTTCTTTTTAATGTTCAAGATACACTTTAAAAAGGAAAGGAAATGTTCTTCACATTTCATAAGTTAGAAATCAGATAGCCAGATGTAAACAAAACTTTGCAAGAAGAGAGTCTAAATGATCAAAGAATAGAAACAGCGCTTTGAGACATTGTATTGTCACCACCCAGCCATTAGCATTCCCTTCCCATGGCCTTGATCTTGAACTATCTCTGGGACAGCTACATAAAGCAGTCAAGTGCTGTCTCAGTGTCCCTGGCCCCTGCACCAACACACATTCCTCCGACATTATCCATGTCAGCTTCCCATATTACATATGAGGCACATGTGCACAACTACAGATACACAGAAATCAGGATAGTGGTTAAAAGAAAAAAATACATTTATGCTGACATACGTGGGCTGTCCAGAAACAAATCCAGCCATCGTCAGTATAACGAGAGCGGTTAATGGCTGGATGCCTTTCAGACAGCCCTCATTTGTACGTGTATCACGTATACATACACACATACAGACACATATAGACATGCATGTACACATACATGCACACACCAGTCTATTTTGTACACTGTTTTCCTCAGGGGGAAAGATGCACAAATATGGAAAGGCGCCCCTTTTTAAAATATGATACATATTTTAATATTGAAAAAGTATAGAAACTTTAAGATGTTACACATGAAAAGCAATGTATACATCAAATAAACAACCGTGTCTATAGAGGAACTATACAAACTAAAGTGTCACAGCAGTTCCCTTTAGAACTGATAGTTATCAGAAGGATTATGTCGTATCATTTCTAATGGATCACGGATAACGGTTCTAATACAACCAATTGGATTTTTAAATTTTGGTTTGCGACATCCACCCTTACATGGTCAAATTAAGGCTACTTTAATTTGTATGGGCTTCTCTCTATTTCTCTAATTTAATATATTTCACAACCCGTATTATATCTTTGAGAAATATATGTGTCGTGAGTGTTGGAGACAGACGGGCACAGTTTGGGTCCTGGCGCTGTCATTTGAGCATCTTAGATGTCCTAAACCTTTGTTTGCTCAGCTGTGAAATAACGATGAAGCCTAGTTCTCGTGTCGTGAAGTTGTGAGGATTAAGGTGAATGAGCAATGGCAGACGATTCATGAAAACGCCGAGGGTAGTGATGGTTGCGTAGGGAGCGCCAGACGTGTTGGGCGCTGTTGTCACTGCATTGCATTCCAAGTCGGAGGCTATGTGACCTGCCGGAAACATTTTAACCCCAGTCCATTCCTGAACCAGGGGCTCCCCTGTTCTCGTAGAAGTTTGCATATGCTCCCACATCCCACTGACCTCACCCCAAAAGCCTCCTCATTGAAAACCTCTGGTCCTGGCAGTGTTGGGCGGGAGCCCCCTCCTGCACCCTGCACGGGGTTTGCACCCGGGCCAGAGCTCAGACCCAACCTGCTCCTTCCCGTCTCCACGTGACCTTGGCCAGCTGACCTCAGGCTGAGTCTCGCTGCTTACGGGAGATGGAGCCGGGGACCCCGGTGTCTCCTACAGCTGGTGTCTCCGACGATGTCTACAAAATGGGGAAGTGGTCACCCTTTAAATGCACAGAGAGCATCAAGGTGACCACAGAAATGGGCCCAGGCACGATGACGGAGCTAATTATGAAGGAGGGGAGAGAGAGAGGCAAGTCCCGTTTTGGAGAATGTTGTCACACGCCGAGTATGTCCCTTAAAACCCTTCAGGAAACAGTTTCGCTGTGAATTGGAGCACAGCACAGGTCTCCCCGTCTTGGCCCCTGCAGCCTTAGGGGCTCCCGGAAATTGCCGTCAGCCTCCACGCGGCGTGCAGACCTGCCCTGTGATGAGAGGCAAGTGCAGAATGTGGGGAGTCAGTTCGCTTTGCTACCGTCAGGCTTTGACGTCCTTCTTCCTTCTGAGCAAACCACGTGCTGTGAGATGCTTCATCCACGATCCTCCCAGAAACCTGTGCGCTGTGTTCTGCGTTGGAGTGAGGACCTGGGCGACACGCAGACGTGCGTCCCCCGACTAGCAGGAAGTCATCTCCAGGTGAGTAACGAAACGGCCCACCTTGTCCGAGAAAGCCAGACAGCCAGGGCTGGGGCACGGTGCCTTCCGTGCTGCATGTCCCTTCAGACCTTCTGAGGTAAGGGCCATGCCACCTTCCGCTCTGGTAGTGCCCGGTGGCTTGCAAAGCACTTGCACGTGGGCTATTGCCTTCAAGGAAAAGAAATGCATAGTCTATAGGGGCCACTCCCCAGGGACAACAAAATGTCACGTAAATGAAAACGATTCCCAGGCGGAATAAGTCCAGGAGCTGCTCTAGCAAAACAGTGACGTCACTTGATAAGAAATGGAGGAGCCAAAACACGAAAGCAAGTCACCGTCAGCCCTACAGTGTGACCTCCACGGGGCTTGCTAAATTCTCTTTCCATGACGTCCCCGACTCAGGGGCCATAACTTGTTCCTCGCTGGGTGACATTGGAATAAGGTGACACACAGACATCCCGGCTCTTAGCTGTGCCGTGCAGTCTCAGTGCTCTGCCAGCTGAGGCACCTGAAAACACAGCTCAAGAAGGGAGCTCGGGAGGGGGCGTCCCTGGACGTGCACAGGGGCGTCAGGCTGCGAGCGGCTGGGGATCACTGCGTTCTGCACCGCTGCTGGGGACGGAGAAATGGGGGTGGTGGTGTCACTGCTGAGCTGTGCCTGGGTTTGGTTTTGGGGTTTTGCTTTTGTGTGCCGGCAGTTGTGTTTACCCTGATTCGGTGTGCGGGTGACCTAGTAACGCAGGTCACCAGAGTTCTTGAAACTGTGAAATCTGCACGCCCTTTCATTGCTATCCATAACAAACGAAATAACATTTTATATGATCAAAATTCTCCAATTCAAGGCTACTGAAACCCTCCATGCACACGGTATGGGGCATAACCCTAAACAGCGCCTGTAGAGAATCCAGTTAGACTTAAATCTTTCTAGTAATATCTTCACAGAAGAGCTCACGTTTCGTTTTGACAGCAATAGTTTGTTTAAGGAAAGAGCCCCCCCTCCTATCCCAGGGCACCTAATGTCTCACGAGAACAGTACTTAGAGTGCACGCCGCGAGGTCAGTCATCTCCGAACACCGGCTTTCAGTTTTTAACACATTACTTTTGGTGCCTGACTCCTGCAGGAGGCACAGTGGGTTTCCTATCATCATTTTCTATGTCCCCATTTGTTTCTGGACTAAAATAAACCTATTGACAATCAGAATAAAAGAATAGGGATTTACAAACAATACAGACTGTTCTGGTAGTTCTCAGCTTCTCTGATTCGATGAGAATGAAAATTATTTTATCAAGAAAAACTAGAAGGAACCTAAACACAATGGCATGTGAGCTGACTACATGACAACCTAACTAAAGGTTTTTCAAAATCCCTAATAACTTGGTGGCAATTATACATTTTTGTGTGAATGCAGCTCTTTTTAAGTTAAAAAGCAAAAGGGAGGGGGGTGTTTATTCCTTACAATTCACCCTAAACTGTGGGATACAAATTGGTTTCATAACTCGTTTTCATCTCCACATCCTGGGAAGGGCTTCGGTTTGTAGTATTCTTTTTGAAGTCGAGGAAAACTTCACAGATAAAAGAGATAGCACCATCTTGTCCTTTCACATTGGGAAGTAAATAGGGGGAGCTGTTCACTGGGTCAGCAGCTGGCCCCCGAAAATAACATGCCACTGAGTCCTTGGACTCTTGGAATGAGGGAGGAAGGAGCAGTCACTGCTGGCCACCTTCAGACAACACATGGACAGCGGGGTGGCTGGCCTATCGACAAGTTCCCATGCCAGCGCAGGGTACGGGCGCTTCTGAATCGATCCCACAAGGTGCCTTTCGTTAGCTCCCGGTGGCATTCTCTCCCCTTCTTCGCTACGAGAGCCTCTGCGTTTTGGGGCATCTGCCTGGTCCCCAGCAATGGGCTATGCCAGTTCTGACATACTGTTCTGCACGCTGTCAGCCTCTCCCCCAGCAGGGGAAGCTTTCTGCTTTCCTGAGGGAGGGGACAGTCATGCCTTTTCCTCCTGGTGGCTGGAATGCAGATGTGAGAGAAGGGCCAAGGCAGCCACATTGCCACCATGTGGGAAAGGCTGAGGGACACAGGCCCTGCCACCATCCGGCCACTGAACTGAACCTAGTCCCCTCAGCCTCCCACATGTAGAATTTATGGGAGAAAGAAAGGATTCCTAGTCGTTCACGCCATCGCTGTCCCCTTCCTGTCCCATGCCATAGAAAGCATTCCTCGCTGAAGCAGATGGAGGCCACTGGCTCTCCCAGCCTCGTTCAGTGAGTTATGGGATCTGCCTACCGTCCTGCAAACCCACGGAGCCAGTTAATGCTAGAAGGACGTGCAAGCTCTTTCCTTCCAAAATCCTGCTCACCAAAACGGCTCAGCCCAAGTGAGAAACTGCCCCCACACACGTCCCCTCCTCCCCTCCCACGTGCGTGGCCTCACGTCACTACCCAGGCCAAGGGATCCTTGAGGAAGTGGCTCAGGCCCTGTCGTCTGAATTACCCAAGTTCCGTCACACTGTCCCTGGCACCTGACATCGTCCGGGAGCACTGGGACAAAGGCTCTATCGCTGCCAAGTCTTACACTGGGCGGACAACGCCTACGAGAATCACTGTGGTCTCAATGTGGCCGTCAAGTCCTGCATTGGCTTTCGGCTCCCACAAACCTCGTCTTCCGGCCACTCCCCGAAGTCTCTCCTGGCCTCTCCGGCTAAATCCAACAC
>PVJL010016639.1:0-20392 GCA_004026885.1 Lyroderma lyra
CCACTTGTCCCCAAATAAACATTAAACTATTGATTGTGTCCATGGGTTATTTGTTTGTTCATTTCTTTTTTTCTTTGCTTTCAGTTTTATATTCCGCATATGAGTGAAATCATGCAGTTCTTTGTTTTTTCTGTCTGGCTTATTTCACTGAGCATCATGATCTCCAGGTCCATCCATTTTGTTGCAAATGGCAATATTTCATCTTTTCTTACAGCTGAGTAATATTCCATTGTATATATGTACCACAGCTTCATAGCTACATTTAAAAAGTTAAAAGAAACAGTTGAAATTAACTTGCTACTATATTGTATTTAGCCTAATATACACTAAGTATTATTTCAAGATGTAATTATTATTTTAAAAAATCATTGCAGAGATATTTTAGATTATTTATACTAAGTCCTTGAAATCCACTGGGCCATTTCACTTACACGTAACACACCTAAGTTGGAGCAGCCTCCTTTCCAGGGCTCAATGGCCACTTGTGATTAGTGGTTACCATATCGGACATTACAGATATTGAACACTTCCACTCTCTCAGGAAGTGTCATTCCATAGAGCAGGTCCAGAGCCCTAGCAGGGTAAGGTTTGCCACCCGCCCTCATCACAAATGAGCAGACAAACTCAAGCAGCTACCACCACACCACCACTACCATCTTGGAACTACTGAAAAAAAAAATGATAGTTCACTCTCTCTGAGAACAGCTTTTCTGCTAAAATTTGCTACTGCCTGATTCATTCCTTCAAGAAACTGGCTCTTGATTTTCTTGGGGATCTCTGTGGCTAGGTATTTCTTAATATTTAGCTGAAACATCATATTATCCCCCAAAAGCAAAAGGCAATTTGCAGCCTGCTGAGTATTTGTGGAAGTCTGTCAGAGGAAGTAGCCACAGATGTCAAGTCAGAGAGACTAACTGAGCAGAATAGCCACATGTCCAGCATATACAAATACCAATTCAAGAAGCATCTGTAAAATCAGTCAAGCACATCTGGGTACTTCATATATGGTTCTAGGTGTGTGTGGGGAAAGGGTTGTTCAATTCCTGAGGATTCCCTAATTTAGTCCTAGTCCAGAAGAATGCCAGCCTTCATACTAGGCGAGCTCTTGACCCCCAAAGATAGAAGCATAACATTTTGCATCAAAGATATTATATCTGGGGTTTCCATGACCTACTTCTGTTTTTACTGTTAAACTTATTGGGGTGACATTGGTTAGCAAAAATTATATAGGTTCCAGATGTAAAATTCTACAGTGCATCGTCTATGTGTTGCATTACATGTTCACCACCCAGAGTCAGTTCTCTTTCCATCACCATGGATTTGACTCCCCCTTTCTCCTTTCCTACCCCCTCCCCTTACCCTTAAGTAACCACTAACCATTGACCATTTTGTTTCTTTGTTGCCTTCAGTTTTATATTCCACATGTGAGTAAAGTCATATGGTTCTTGTTTTCTTCTGTCTATCTTATTTCACTTAGCATAATAATCTCAACACGATCTACTTCTTGAACCAAGAGAATTAGGTGTTAAGGGAACACAAGTGGCATTACAATGAGAGGCAGCTAATTATGTGGTCTACCAGACAGAAGGAAGGACAGAATCATGGCCTAGCCCAGCCTGATCCTGATCTCCTCAGGAGCCATAAGTCAGGAAAGAACCTAGAAAATATCCAGACTTTCTTGCATAACTGCAGATGTATTTGCATGCACATCCTCTGCTCCCTCAAAAAATAAAGAGACTATTGGAGAGCCAAAATGAATAGGTTTTCTCCTTCTCTTATATCTGGGCAGAACAAACAGATAAAGATTTTCTCTTACAATTGGATAACCTCTTCTAAAACGTATTTGAGGTCACCCTAGACACCCTGGGGGCATTATATCCGCCATCATATTATAAACATGCAAGTCTATTTTCCCCTCCCTGTACATTAAATTGGCCACTCTGTGCCCAATTCAAGTAAAGCTTCTAAGGGCTCACTCATGATGAATGGGACCAGGTTACCATATGTTCCTCCTTCTCCAAATGGAATAATTTCAGCATGATCCAGGGAACAAAACAAACAAATAAACAGACCCCAGAAAAGCTCAGGGCCAGCCATACTTTCAAACCCCTGTGTCTACCCTTCTCTTTATCCAACAATGTAGTAATCTACATTGTCCTTTCCTTGCTGGCTAGATATTGCTTGGGGGTTCAAGAAGCAGAAAAGTTTTGACATGCATAAAATTTAACTTACCACTTCATTCTTCCCCAACCCAATTTTCTTCCATAGTCTCCATTTTGTTTAGCTAAGCAAGGCCAGGTCCATAAGGCCTGGGGACACCTCTCTTATTCTTTTTATTGTCTCTCTTCGTTATCTTTCTTATCTCCTCCATTGGATTATTAGTTCTTTATAATGGCCCTGTGTTAGGTGATACTTTGAAATAGAAATACTTTAATTCTTAGTAATTACTGACCTATCCTGTACCCTTTTCACTGTTAAACTGGACAATGAGTTTGAAGTTGATAGCTTCATGAGAAAGTCAAACACAGGAAACAAAAAGATAAATAGTTAGCACTTGACTTCCTTAGTATGGTCTTGAATCCCTTAAAAAAAAAAAAAAGACAAAGTTTCAAAAAGCCAATGAAATAGTGAGGCCTTTTTAAGTGGAAAAAAAAAATGTTTTTGAGTCTCCAATCATTGAGCCCCAAGGGCTCATAGCATAAATTTGATACTATAAACGATAGAGCACAGGAGGAAAACACGCTAATGTAAGAACCAATTTGTCTGCACAGAAGAAATAAATTCTACTGGCTTTTGAGTGAGACAGAATGAGGGAAGGAGAGAACAGAAGTCAGCAGTAAAACTATTGAGTTAGTATTGGCATGGATTTCTGAGAAAAGACCTGTATTAGTTAAAATGCTCAAAGAAACAGAACCAATAGGATATATGTAAATATATTTGATGAGATTTATTATAGAAATTGGCTCATGCACAGTCTTCCACCTGAAAGGTGGAGAACCAGAAAAGCTAGTAATGTAATTCAGTCTCAGTCCTGAGGCCTGAGAATCTTGGGAGATTGTGGGGGAGGGCAATGGTGTAAGTTCCAGTTTGAGTCTAAAATCTCCTAAACTAGGAGTGCTGATGTCCAAGGGCAGGAGAAGATGAATGTCTCAGGCCAAACAAAGAGAGAGAAAATTCATCCTTCCTCCACTCCACCTTTTTGTTCTATTTAGGCCCTCAACAGATTGAATGGTGCCCACCTGCATGGGTGAGGGCCATCTTCTCTCTGATTCAAATGCTAAGCTCTTCTGGAGACACCCTCACAGACACAACCAAAAATAATGTTTTACCAACCATCTGGGCATCCCTGAGCCCAATCAAGTTGACACATAAAATTAACTATCACAGGACTTTTGCCTGATCCTTCCTCATAACAGATGGAACTGTGCATCCTTTATCAAACCTATACTCTAGACAGAAAATTTGTAGAAACTCATGCAGTGGTTAGAGTACACAGGCCAAGAGAGATGTCTAAATGGATGGAAGGGAGTGAGTGAGTCAGTACATACATCCCAGTATGATATGGCATGCCAAGCCAAGAAGCCTTATGCTTTTCCAAGAGCTCCATATTAAATCCAAGGTGCCAGCAGACCAGAAGCTGTTTCTCAATTGAGATCAGAAAAACAGAAAATGTGAGTTCCTCATACTTGGAAAAGAAGGAAGGATCATGTCATCCAACTAGATGTCATGGAATAAAAGCCATCTCAGCCTGGAGTCCATGAAAACAAGATCTGAGACAAAGGCAAGTGTACAGAAAGTTTCTTTGGCAATATGATACTAGGAGAATAGAAACAAGGAAATGGCAAGGTGAAAAAAAAGTCAGCATTACCAAGTTGGCTACTATTCCATGAAACTGGTTGATCAACTGGAAAAGAGTTTCTCAGGTGTCTTATGAAATATGCCTCAAAAGCATTTGCCCAAAGAATGAAAAACAAAACCATTATCCATTAGTGCTTATTATGCAAGGAATGGCCAAGGGTGGCCCTACCAAGAATTAACTCCCTTGTGAATTGCACTTACAGATGCTAAGGATATTCCCATAGACATCATGCCTCAGCATCACAGAAACAAGAAGCAAGTGACACCTGGTATAGTCCAGGGCTAAGTATCATCAAACTACAGCTATATGAAATTGGTAAAAGCCATTGGTCTCATTTCAGTGACTGTTAACCATGTGTGAGGACAAGCAGAAGCTAAGTGGGACACAAGGGCTGACACATTGATTAACAAAGAACTGACTCAAGTACATTGGCAGCAGATGGCAGCAGAGGATAATCAAGTGCCAGAAACCACTCATGCCCTAAGTACTAGATTCTATAAAATGAAGAAAAGGGAATGGAGTGCCACTCAGAAGTGACCGAATTTTAAACCTAAAGCAAATGAGAAATTCTTGTATTGGACTGGATTTACTGGAAGGTGGCTTCCTTTGATTTTTGCATTAGACAGGATAAGGTTTTGGAGTCTAAAAACGAATTGTTATTATAAAATAAATAAAATGAAAGAAAAGTATGTTTTATGAACTATGAAAGTCATACCTGCTGCATTTATATCTGCTACTACTGCTAGATCACCCACTGTTCTGGTGCTTAATAAATGTTTATTCATTGAATTGACTTAGATACTCCTGTTCCTAAAGGGTCTGAGTAGTTAGGTTAGCAAATGTGTGTGAATGACAGTGAGAGTAAGGCCTTGGTCACAGGTCTCCAGGGCATCAGAAAAGAGGTCAGTAGTCGAACAGCAAAGAAGCTCAAGAAAAAAGGCTGCAGTCATTACTCATTGAAGTACTCCTGGAATTTAGGGGTCCAGATGCTGCTAACATGGATTTTCTTCAGAGGAGCCATTCTAAGCCCCTTGGTATGGTTATATGAGTGGCATATTATCTCAGGACTAACACTAGGAAGATCCAAATGAGATTTGTATCCAGACCAGAATGCTTTTCTTCATGTATCTGGGCCAACTTTTAAATCTTCTGCCTTGACCTGAAAAACACAAATTCACTTCTTCCCTAAATCAAGTTTATTCACCAAATACGCTCTGAGTGCCAAATATATTCCACACAATGTTCTCGCTAAGAATAGTCGATATAAGTTATCAGTCTGTGCCCTAAATGATTATCCTCAGGTGACTCTCCTCGAAAGTTATCATTTTCAGAGCACATTTTAAAATCTACAGTCCTAAGATATTAGGAATTTATCTATTTCCCAAACAAAAATAGGCACGTTACTATGGAGGTGGTTGAAGATAACTCTAACCCATTCAGTCAGTCTTTTCCTAACAATTGCAATAGTCATGAAGCTGTTAATTCAAAGAGAAGGAAAGTAAATTATAATACAAGTAAGTTATTTAAAAAACTATTTGGTGGTTGGTCTCTTCAGCTAATCCCTATGTGTTAATATCATTTGCATCAATTAACTAAGGAAACTATGACAAGCTTCTGGCTCAGCCATGGTTTGATTTTATTATATGTAATCTAGGGGGATGGTCACCCATACTACAAGCCATGATAGTTATACATGGTATGAAAATTAAGTTCATGAACTCATCCTAGAAAAAGTGCGACATACCTCATTGCTGAATATCACTACAGTTAACTTTGAAGTACTCCCCTTAGGAACCTATGCACCAATACTAGTGCCTAATTCACCCTTCAAAGTTATTTTAGAACTCTTTTTCTATCATGGCCATCAGAAATGTCATTGCATTACCCTTGATGTCTTGAATGTCATCAAAATGTCTTCCTTTCGATATTTCCTTTATCTTTAGGTAAAGAAAAAGTCACTGGGGGCCAGATCAGGTGGGTAGGGAGGGTATTCCAATATAGTCATTTGTGTACTGGCTAAAAACTCCCTCACAGCCAGTGCCATGTGAGCTGGTGCATTGTTGTGATGCAAGAGCCATGAGTTGTTGGTGAAAAGTTCAGGATTCAGGTCACTTTTGTTTAACTTTTGCATGCAACATTTTTAGCACTTTCAAATAGTAAAGTTCGTTGACTGTTTGTCCAGTTAGTACAAATTTATAATAAGCAATCCCTTCCCTCTGATATCAAAAAAAGTTAGCAACATTGTTTTGACTCTTGATTTGGACTCAGGAAAATTTTTGGTCATGGAGAATTGACTGATGTCTTTGCACACTTTGATGCTTTGTTTCAGGGCCATATTGGTACATGCATGTTTCATCACCAGTGATAACACAGCCCAAAATACCATTTTGCCTCTCCAAAAGGTCTTGGCAAACTTTAAGCCTCCTTTGCTTTAGTTCACTGGTGAGCTCCTTCAGGACCATTTTTGCACACACCTTTCTCACGCCAAGATTTTCAGTTAAGATTTTTCCTAACTGTTTTTCTATCCATGTTTACTTGGTCTGCTATGTATCTCACAGTCAGCTGATGATTTTGACATACAATTTGATGACTTTTGGTAATGTTTTCATCAGATATGCTTGTTACTGGCCGCCATGACTTCTCTTCATCAGTGATGCTTTCTGTCCCCTCAGAAAAATGTATAATTCATTTGTACATTGCCATTTTCTTCATGGCATTATCCCCATAAACTTGGACTAACATGCTCCTGATTTCACTTTTATTCCTGCCAAGCCTAACAAGAAATTTAATGGTTGTTTGTTGCTCTAATTCAAGCTCCAACATTCCCTCAACAGCACACAAAAACATGGAACAATAATGAATACCACTCAACAAGACATCGTCACATGCCAACATGAACACAGCTGCGAGATACAGATATACCAAGGTTATAAAACCTTACCAAGTTGTTTGTACAGTGCTGCCAATGTAATCACATGGTGGCAAGTTTGCAAACTTAATTGTCAGACTTCGTATATCATTAATTGGACTAATTAGTTCTGCACTCAGGATCCTCTGGGTGAGGCTAAAGATAGCATGCTCTTTAGAGAAGAGACATGGCTAAAATAACTTTGCCCTATGTCTAGAGCATATGTGGTTTTCAATGAATGTCAGTCTAAAGGAAAGAATGAATGCATTAGTCAATGTCAATGATGAATGGTTGGACATTCTGAAAAGAGATGGATCTGTGATGCAATATTGTCTACCACCAGTTACAATTTTAAAGATCACTTTATGTATTTATTGAGATTCTTTCACCACAAATATCGGGTTTCTTAGGAAGTTATTAGACTTAGATAGTGTTTTAGTTTCTATTGCTACCATAATAAATTCTCACAAAACATAATGGCTTAAAACAACTTAAATTTATTATCTTATAGTTCTGTGAGTCAGAAATTGAACACACATCTCCCAGGACTAAAATCAAGGCATTAGTAGGATTGTGTTTTTTTCATTTCCTCATTCACTTAGGTTGTTGGCAAAGATCACGCAGTCTTCTACATCTTAGAACCACACCAAACCACAAATACAAAACTAGAACTTGAACCAGGGCATTGGATCATTTTCTCTCTCTCTCTCTCTCTCTCTCTTTCTCTTTCTCTCTCTCTCTTCTTCTCCTCTCTGCCCTCCCACTCCCATAATTGGGCTCACCACTCAGATAATTCAGAATAAAGTCCACACCCCAAGTTCCATAATTTTTATTACACTTGAGATTAAGGCATGGACCATCTTGGGGAGCCATTATTCTTTGTATCACAGATGAGTAGTGAAGAGTGCCACGTAAGTGAGGAGAAAGTCAAAACACATGTTTCAAAAACTTCCCTATGCTGTTTATCACTCTCCATAGCTTCTGTTACTAGACAGAGTTACTCTGGGAGCAACTGTTTCATCTGTGATAAGATTATTAGCACATTTACATGAATTATCATAGACCTCTTTTACCCTTGGTTTAAAGTCAATGGAGTGGTTCAGGATACACAAAGGCCACTGTCAGAACATGAAAAAATAAAAATAAAAACTAAAATATGAGGTTTACTATCAGAGAAAATATTTTCATTCAACAGGTAAAACTGGTAGGGATGAAGCAAAGAATACTGAATCAATCAATGAAAATTGATAGAATAAGAATAGATTCATAAGAAGAGATGATTAGTGATGAAATGACTTTCATTCCACAGTGAATGGTTAAGGACTAGAAAAATAGATAGGAAATTTCTGGAAGAATTAATGAGGAATTAATTGCTATGACTATCTGTTAGTTGTGAGACACTAAAGAATATATGATCTCCATTTTTCAAGTTAGAGTCTTCTGATCTTTAAATGTATGTCAAAATTAAGCTATCCCAAAACAGAATCAAACAGAAATTCTAGGAATGAAAATTATAATAACTGAAATGAAGAAACCAATGAACAGGCTTAGTATCAATTTAGACACAGATAAAGAGAGAATTAATAAAACTAAAAAGATTAGAAAAAAGTATCACAGTGAATTACAAAGAAAATAAATATAGATAACACAAATAAAGAAAGAGACATGTGGGATATGGTAAACAGGGGAAGAATAGTCATAATAAGTGTCTGAAAAAGAGAAGTGACAATGAATGGGAAAGAAATAATATTTGAAGATATTAATGGCTTGAAATTGTCTAAAAGTCACAAAAGACATCAAATCAAATGTAAAAGTACTAGAACTCAAGTCACAGTAAATAAAAAGAAAATAACATTTAACATATCATAGTGTGTGTCTACTAAAACCCAGAGATAAAAAGAACATTTTAAGTGCAACCAAGAAAAAGAAAACCCATTTTACCCATCTAATGGGGAACAATAAGGCATAGCTGCCTTGAATACAGAAACAATAGGAAGCAAGAAGAAAACAGTATAATAATGTCAAAGTTTTAACTGCCAAACCAGAATTTTATATTAGTAAAACATAGACAAAATATGTACTTAAGTACAATGAACTTTTAAGAAAAACTTGTACTTAAATTATTTATTTCAATTGATACAGTATTTGAATTAATTAATTTTTCACATTTTCCATTTTTTCATTGCTTATATAATTTATCAAAAACTGATTTAGAAGTATTTAAAACTCTTAAGTCTTACAAATGTACTTAAGGCATATAACAGGGGGGAAAGTAACAACCTTATTTGAACCAATAAAATATATACCTTCGAATGCAGTAGGTTTAAAAAAAACCAAGAAAATATTGTTTTGCAATTGCAGAGTCAAATAGGAGGGAGGATTGGGGATGGGTGGAAAGGGTGAAGGAACTGGGAAATGCAAATTGGTGGACATATAGTGGTTATGGGGTTGTGAGGTATGGTGTGGTGGGTATATGTAATAATGTCAAAGCACTACATATGCTATCAGAGGAACACTGGACCCATTGAGGGGAGCACTATTACTTCAGGGGCCCTGGGGCAAGATGGTAACTGGAGAGGAGGTCCCCAAAGCCTCTTCCAGAAAACACAATTGAACAGCCACTCAGGAGCTAAGAAAGAGGACCCTGAGTGACAAAGCAGCAGCTGAGAAATCCACACATCACAAGTAAACACCTGAAGGTTGGAGAGAAGGGGGCGAGCAGGAGAGAGGAGAGGGAGCAGAGACAGATTGCAACAGGACCCGATCGCTGCTGACTATCTGGGAGCAACACAGTGCATGGGAGGGAGTAGGCCAAGAGGCAACTAGAGTAAAAGCCAGCAAAGTGGCAGAACGGTGGGAGACCATGGGGGAGCTGGGCTTTGAAGTGGCGTGTTGGGGATGGAGCTTGGGAGCCAGCCTCTGGAACTTTTGAGTGGTAGGAGGGCTGAGTGAGGACTCTGAACTGCAGAGACAACACCTCAGCTCCCAGAGTCCTTGCGACCCACAACGCAGGTGCACAGGGCTCCTATACAGGGCTGTGGTTCTTGCTCCCAGCCTGCTGTGGAGGCGAGCTGGCTGCCTTCATCATACTGCATGGTCAGGCCCACAGCTTTGGACTAGCGGCGCATGCCCCTGCTCACATGCTCCTGGGTCCTACAAGCAGTGCGATCCCGCAGACTCTGCACCAATGGCTGGATGCTGAAGCAGGCCTGGAAAGAAAGGCGGATTTGATAGCATTCATCCCAGCTAGCAGGAGCAGCCTCAGCCCGCATCACCCAGCTACCCTAGCATAGGGTAGAAGGTGGAGCTGCCCCAGAGTGCCTTCTGTTGGCCTCTCCCCTCACCTACAGCCTTCCCAACCAACTAACTAACTGCAGGAAGCAGAGGGACTCCAGATAGATGCACACCGCTTCCAAACATAGCAGGAGACCAGATATAAGAAATAAACAATCCCCCTCTCTCCCAAAACTTGACCCCCAGTGCTACCTAGTGTCTGCCCTACAACAAGACACCACAAAAGTACTAATCTGGGCTCCTGGGCTCTGCTCAACATAACACCCTCATGTCAAAAAAGAAGAACCCACCAGACAGGATGAATTCCTTAAAAACTAAAACTGCACAGAAAGAACATGAAATTTATCCAGAAGACAGCTTCTTAGACCTAGAAGTTTCTGAACTAAGAGACAGCGAATTTAAAGTAGCCATTCTAAAGGCTCTGAGAGAAATGAAAACATACTGGTAGAACACCTAGCTGAGATGACATAAAAAAGGAACTCTGTGAACAAAAGAAACAATTTAACAAAGAAATTCAAAACATAAGGAAGATGAAGATGGAAATGCAAGAGATAAATAATACAATAAAAGAAGTGAGAAATAAAATTGAGAGATTCAATATAGAATGGCTCCTGCTCCGTCATCTTCTCCTTCTCTTCCTTTACCCTACTGTGACTCAGCGTAGCCCAGGAAACCAAAGTTTAGCCTGGGAAACTGCAAACGTAGCCCAGGAAACTGAAAAGTTAGCCCAGGAAATAGAAACTTGGCTCAGGAGACTAAAACTTACCCTAGCCCTTACCTGAGCCAGGTAAATTGAAACCTATCCTTGACCAATCAGTAGTGACCACCTATACTCCCCTCTGCGTTTTGCCTGCCAAACCTTTCTACCTATATAACTTCACCCCCAACTGTCGGAACTGCTGCTCTCCCATTGTGAGGCAGCCTGGCAGCTTTCCCAATAAAGTTTGTTACTGCTACCTGGTGTTTCAGCTCGTTTCTATCATTTTGGTGGTGAAACCCAGGAAGGGAGCGCTTGGACTTGGACGATCCTCCAACACAAGGCTGATTGGCCCTTCCAACTTTCCCTTCCCAAACCCTGCCAAACTGGGAGCATCGGAATCTCTCCCACCTTGCCAGTTGCCTGAGTCTTTCAGTCCCAGCCATTTTGAACCCTTTTCCTTCCCATCTCACTACTTTTAGGGTGAATATTATTGGCTAACCACTACTCTACTTTGGGCCTCCTGTCTACTCTCATTCTACGAATGTCCAATGTCCAGGCACCTGGCCAGGAGGTTCCCTCGCTTTGACGACTGGTGAGAGAGAGATTACTCCCACGCTCTCACTGGAGAGCTCTGGAGGAATCTAGAAGGCAACGAGGATGCTCTTTGCCTCTCCTTTCCTCACTTGTTGCCTAATTATACTCACCTTCTATGCCCAACGGGCTTCTCATATTCTAAACCCCCTTGGAACATGCCACTAGGCTGTCTCCTTGCCAATCTCAAGCTTCTTGGGCTGGCGAGGGAGATCACACCCAAACGACTGGTCTTTCTATGCAATACGGCTTGGCCTCAATATCACTTGGACAACCAGTCACAATGGCCTGAAAATGGGACCTTTGATTTCAATATTCTCATGGACTTAGACAATTATTGTCACCGCACTGGCAAGGACCCTGAGATTCCTTATGTGCAAGCTTTTTCCACCCTCTGCTCTCATCCCTCCCTCTGCCAATCTTGCTCTACTTTTCAGATTCTTCTGGCTCTTGAATCTAAGCCCTGAACTCAACCCTCTCTTCCTCGGTCATTGACTCCACCCCTTCCTATTCCTCTTTTGAACTGGCTGATCATGTTGCCCCCATACTGCGAGCTCCACCACCCCCTTATAACCCCCAATAACCTCTGGTGCCTGTACCAGATGTTGCACCTGTTGCCCCTCCTGCCGCAGCTATTCCTCTTCCTAATCCTACTCCGCCACTCTAATTCCTCCCATCTGCCTCCTACTGGACTCTACCCCTTGCGCAAAGTTGCTGGGGCTGAAGGATTTGTCTGCATCCATATTCCTTTTTCTCTCTCGGATCTTTCCCAAGTTGAAAAATACCTGGGATCTTTCTCATCAGACCCAGACACCTTTATTACCACCCCATAGCGAGAGCTCCTTAATCTTGCCTTCAAGGTATTTAATAATAGAGAGGAACAAGAAAAACGGGACAAATGAAACAGAGATCAGACTAAATACCAACTCTTGGCAAATGCTTTTTAGCAACATGCCTTGAGCAAACCAGACAAACAAGCCCAACTCCCTGGGGCATGTTTTAAGTGCTCTAGACCAGGACACTGGACCTGGGCTTGCCCAAACCCTCAGCCGCTGCCTGGACCCTGCCCACACTGTCACGTAAAGGGCCACTGAGGGGTCAACTGTCCCACTCACCATCCTGGGAATGGGCCAGCCCCCTCTTTTGGTAAGTCCCGTCCAGACAACTTCCCCCTGCCATCTCCCTTCCAGATCTGTTGGGGTTGGCAGGTGAGAATTGATAGTGCCCTGGGTCCACGGCCCCTTCAGAGATCACTCAATTGGAACCCCGGGTAATGCTTCTGGTCTCAGGTAAGCCGATCTCGTTCCTACTAGATACAGGGGCCACTTATTACCTGAGTTTGCGGGTCCCACATTCTCATCTCCTACCACTATTATTGGCATTTCAGGTAAAACTACCCATCCTAGCCTTACACCCCCACTTCTCTGCACATTTAATGTTACCCAATTTGAACACCAAATTCTGGTAATCCTTCGATGCCCAGTTCCTTTATGAGGGCAGGACATCTTCTACAAATCCAAAGCCACTATCTCCTTTCTGTTCACTCCAGGTTCCACTCCCCAGGATCATACTCTTATTGCCAGCTGACCTAGCTCCGGACTCGGCCTCACTCACCCTCAACAGTTCTACCACCTTTTTCCCCCTATCTCCCTCTTCTGATCATCTTCTAGTTTGGGATATTAACAATCCATCCACAACCACACACCACACACCTGTCCTGGTTCATCTTCACGATCCACATCTTTTTCCTAATGTTCCTCAATATCCTATCACCCAGAGGCACCTAGCAGGCCTCAAACCTATAATTGTCAGACTCCTCAATGCCCACCTACTCCGGCCTACAAACTCACCTTTTAATATTCCTATCCTCCCAGTCGTCAACCCTAATGGCTCATACCATTTAGCATAAGGCTTTAAAGCTATTAATGCAGCAATTCTGCCTATTCTACCCTTCTACCTTTACCCTACTGTGACTTAGCCCGGGAAACTGCAAACTAGCCCAGGAAACTGAAAACTTAGCCTGGGAAACAGAAACTTGGCTCGAGAGACTGAAACTTACCCTAGCCTTTACCTTAGCCAGGAAAATTGAAACCTATCCTTGACCAATCAGTAGTGACCACCTATACTCCCCTCTGCATTTTGCCTGTCAAATCCTCCTACCTATATAAATTCACTCCCAACTGTCGGAGCTGCTGCTCTCCCATTGTGAGGTAGCCCAGCAGCTTTCCCGATAAAGCTTTTCCTGCTACCTGGTGTTTTGGTTTGTTTTTATCAGAAATAACGGCCATAGGAAACAGGGCCAACCAGATGGAGGAAAGAATCAGTGCTATCGAAGATGAGAACATAGAAACAGCTCAGAAAGAGGAAGAAAGGGAATATAGAACCAAAATAATTGAAAGAACTCTACAAGAACTATCTGACTCCATGAGACAAAACAACATCAGGATAATAGGATTAGAAGAAGGGGCAGAGCATACCACAGAGAGCATACTCAAACAAATAGTAGATGAGAACTTTCCAAACCTATGGAAAGATCTGGAACCCCAAGTTCAAGAAGAAAACAGGTCCCCTAGATACCTGGATCCTAACAGATCTCCAAGACACAAGGTACTAAAAATGTCCAAAACATGGAAAAAGAGACAATTCTCAAGGTAGCCAGGGAAAAAAGAACTATAACCTTTAGAGGAAAACCCATCAGGCTGGCATCAGATTTCTCAGCAGAAACTCTGCAAGCCAGGAGGGAGTGGAATCCAATATTCAAAAATTTAAAAGAGGGAAACTTCCAGCCAAGAATAAATTATTCAGCAAAATTACCTTTCAGATATGAAGGTGGAATAAAGACCTTCTCAGACACACAGAAGCTGAGGGAATTTGCAAGCAAAAGGCCAGCACTTCAAGAAATATTGAAGGAGGCTCTTTGACCTGAAACAAAACATCAAGAAAAATAGAAAAAAGTTTGGGCAACAAGAAAGAAACAAAAATAAAACAAAAACAAAGAAAGAAATAAGTAATGGCCACAGGAAATCCTCACATATCAATCATCACTCTAAATGTTAATGGACTGAACTCACCAATAAAAAGACACAGAGTAGCAGACTGGATTAAAATACAGAACCCATCCATATGCTGTCTCCAAGAGACACACCTCAGCCATAAGGACAAATGCAGACTCAGTGTGAAAGGACGGGAAACAATACTCCAAGCAAATGGTAACCAGAGAAAAGCAGAAGTTGCCATACTGATATCTGATGAAATAAACTTCAGGTTAAAAAAGATAGTAAAAGACAAAGATGGACTTTACATAATGATAAAAGGCACAATACAACAACAAGAAGATATGACACTGATAATATATATGCTTCCAACCAGGATGCACCAAAATATACAAAGAAACTATTAACATTTGAAAGGAGAAACTGGCAAAAACACAATCATTGTGGGAGACTTAAACACCACACTAACAGCCATGGACCCATCATTGAAACAGAAAATAAATAAGGAAATATCAGCTCCAAATGACACATTACAGCTACTGGACATAATTGACGTTTACAGGACACTTCACCCAGCAAAAAGAGACTAACCTTCTTTTCTAGTGCACATGGAACATTCTCAAGGATAGACCACATGCTGGGACACAAAAGTAGCCTCAGCAAATTCAAGAAGATTGAAATCATACCAACTGTATTCTCAGACCACAAAGCTTTGAAATTGGAGATCAACTGTAAAAGGAAAGCAGAATAAACCACATATACATGGAGATTAAACATCTTATTAAAACATGACTGGATAAAAGAACAAATAAAAGATGAGATTAAAAAGTATATAGAAACTAATGACAATGAAAATACAATGTATCAGAATTATTGGGACACAGCGAAAGTGGTAATAAGAGGGAAATTTATATCACTACAGGCCTATCTTAAGAAACAAGAAAAATCACAAGTAAACACCTTAGCATCCCATTTTAAAGAACTAGAAAAAGAAGAGCAGACAAAACCCAAAGTCAGCAGAAGAAAAGAAATAATAAAGATTAAAGCAGAGCTAAATAAATTAGAAAACAGAAGAATGATAGAAAAAATTTATATTACAAAGAGTTGGTTCTTTGAGAAAGTCAACAAAATTGACAAAACCCTGGTGAGACTAATCAAAGGACAAAAGGAAAGGACACAAATATCCAAAATTAGAAATGAAAGGGGAGAAATTACCACTGATACCACAGAAATACAAAGGATTATAAGAAAATATTATGAAGGACTTTATGCCACGAAATTTAACAACCTAGAAGAAATGGACAAGTTTCTAGAAACTTATAGCCTACCTAGACTGAACCAAGAAGAACTGGATAATCTAAATAGACCAATCAATAGCAATGAGATTGAAATGACTATCCATAATCTCCCTAAAGGCAAAAAGCCCTGGACCAGATGGTTTCACCAACGAGTTCTACCAAGCATTCAAAGAAGAATTCATACCTATCCTCCTCAGACTCTCTCAAAAAATTGAAGAGGAAGCAATACTTCCCAACTCATTCTATGGGGCCAAAATTACCCTAATACCAAAGCCTAGCAAAGACAACACACACACAAAAAAACTACATACAAATATCTCTGATGAACACATAAAAAGAATCCTAAACAAAATATTAGCAAATAGAATACAACAACACATCAAAAAGAGTATACATCGTGATCAAGTGGGATTCATTCCAAGAGCACAAGGATGATTCAACATACAAAAATCAATCAATGTGATACACCACATAAACAAAATAAAAGATAAAGACCAAATGGTCATATCAATTGATGCAGAAAAAGTTTTCAACAAGATACAACATCCATTTATGATCAAAACACTAAATAAAATAGGTATAGAAGGGAAATATCTCAGCATAATAAAGGCCATATATGACAAGACTTCACCTAACATCATACTGAATAGGGAGAAGTTGAAGCCTATTCCCCTAAAATCAGGAACAAGACAGGATGCCCCCTGTCACCACTGCTATTTAATATAGTAATGGAAGTTCTAGCCACAGCCATCAGGCAAGAGAAAGGAATCAAAGGTATCCAAATTGGGAAAGAAGACATCATTATTTGTCACTATTTGCAGATGACATGATCCTTCACATAAAAAATTCCAAAGATTCCACCAGGAAACTATTAGAAACGATAAACGAATATAGTAAAGTCGCAGGATACAAAATCAATGTACAAAAATCAACAGCATTTCTATATACAAACAACGAATCCTCAGAAAAAGAAATGAGGGAGTCAATTTCTTTTGTATCACAACAAAAAGAATAAAATACCTGGGAATTAACTTAACAAAGAATGTGACAGACTTATACACAGAAAACTATAAGACACTTTTGAAAGAAATTGAAACAGACTTTAAGAGGTGGAAAAATATCCCCTGTTCATGGATAGGAAGACTTACTTAACATTGTTAAAATGGCCATTTTGCCCAAGCAATCTACAGATTTAATGCAATACCCATCAAAATGTCATAATCATACTTTCATGAAATAGATAAAAGAATTATCACATTTATATGGAACCATAAAAGACCTCGAATTGCCAAAGCAATACTACATAAAAAGAATAAGGCTGGTGGCATTACACTTCCTGACTTCAATTTATATTAAAAAGCATCAATAGTCAAAACAGCTTGGTATTGGCAGAAAAACAGAAATATAGACCAATGGAACAGAACTGAAAACCCAGAAATAAATCCAAAAATTTATGGACAAATAATTTTTGATAAAGGGGCAAAAAACATACAATGGGGAAAAACAGCTTCTTTAGTAGGTGGTGCTGGGAAAACTGGAAAAACATATGCAAAAGAATGAACCTGAGGGAGTTCCCTGATGGTGTAGTGGCTTAAGGCTTCGGCGCTGGCACTGTCAGCACTGCGGCTGGGTTCAATTCCCGGTCAGGGAGCTGCCCACATACCAAAAAGCAAAAAAAAAAAAAAAAGAAAGAAAAAGAAAAAGAATGAACCTGAGCTGTGAACTCTCTCCACATACAAAAATTAACTCAAAATGGTTTAAAAAACTTCATGTCAGACCTGCAACAATAAACTGTATAGAAGAAAACATAGGTACTAAGTTTATAGAGCTAGGACTCAAAGAAGACTTCGTGAACCTGACTTCAAAGGCAAGGGAAGTAAAAGCAAAAATAAATGAATGGGACTATATCAAATTAGAAACCTTCTACACAGCAAAAGAAACCATCAACAAAGCAAAGAGACAGTCAACTGAATGGGAGAAAATATTTGCAAATAATGCATCAGATAAGGGTCTAATATCTAAAATATATAAAGAACTAATAAGACTTAACAAAACAACAAACAACCCAATTGAAAAGTGGGCAGAAGAACTAAACAGACACTTCTCCCACCAAGAAATACAAATGGCCAGCAGACATATGAGAAAATGCTCATCCTCATTAGCTATCAGGGAAATGCAAATCAAAACCACAATGCGATACCACCTCACACCTGTTAGAATGCCTGTTATCAACAAGACAAGGAATAACAAGTGCTGGAGAGGATGTGGAGAAACAGGAACTCTGGTACACTGCTGGTGGGAATGCAAATTGGTACAACCACTGTGGAAGACAGTGTGGAGGTTCCTCAGAAAATTGGGAATGGAGTTACCATATGACCCAGCAATCCCCCTTCTGGGGATCTACCCAAAAAACTTGAAAACCTTTTTCCGCAAAGACCTATGTACCCCAATGTTCATCGCAGTGCTGTTCACAGTGGCCAAAACATGGAAACAACCAAAGGTCCCTGCGACAGACGACTGGGTAAAGAAGCTGTGGTACATATACACAATGGAATATTACTCAGCTATAAGAAAAAATGAAATATTGCCATTTGCAACAAAGTGGATGGACCTGGAGATCATCATGCTTAGTGAAATAAGCCAGACAGAAAAAACAAAGAACTGTATGACTTCACTCATATGCGGAATATAAAACTGAAAGCAAAGAAAAAAAGAAATGAACAAACAAACAAATAACCCATGGACACAATCAATAGTTTAATGTTTATTTGGGGATGCAGTGGGTTGTTAGGAAGGGGAGAAAGGAGAGCGGGTGGGAGAGGAGGGATGGGGTGGGAGAGGAGGGAGGGGAAGCTAAATATAAGGTGATGGAAAGAGAAGTCACATTAGGTGGTGAACTCATTATACAACAAGTTGACAATGCACTGTAGAATTGTATGCCTGAAACCTATGTAATCCTTGCTAACAGATGTTACCCCAATAAGTCTAACAATAAAAATGAATTTTAAAAAACAAAACAAAACCAAAAAAACTATTACTTCAAAATATATAAGTGAGCTGTCTGGAAAGTATCCAGCCGTGTCATATGAAAATAGAGGCATTTATGGGTGTATTTTTTCTGGACAGCCCTCATGTATAGTCATAGGATGTGCAGTATAGCTCAGGAATATAGTCAATGCTGTTGTAATAGCTACATAAGGTATCAAATGGGAAATAGACCTGTCGGGGTTATCACTATGTAAGGGCTATAAATTTCTAAGCATTATGTTCTCTACTACATGTGAAACTAATTTTTTTAAAGTATCTTTAAAAAATGAAGAAAATACTGCTTTGATCAGATACCTCTGTCTTGGAAAAGGTTGCTAAAACTAACTTCAGAAAACATAGCTGAAAGTCTAGCTCAAGCTTGTCCAACCCGTAGCCTGCAGGCTCCACGTGGCCCAGGACAGCTTTGAATGCAGCCAAAAACAAATTCATAAACTTTCTTAAAACATTACAAAAATTATGCACAGACCTTTTTTTTTTTTTAGCTCTTCAGCTAGGGTTAGTGTTAGTGTCTTTTATGTGTGGCCCAAGACAAGCCTTCTTCCAATGTGGCCCAGGGAAGCTAGAAGATTGGACACCCCTGGGGAAAGAAAAGAAAAAAACATATACATATGTGTGTGTGTGTGTATACATATACATATGTATATTATAAGTCTGTGTGTGTGTGTGTGTGTGTGTATAAAACCTAAGCATATCAAGAAATTTTAAACCACAAATTTTAAACAATAAAATTTTAAACTACACTGGGATATCTTCATTTGTCTAATTGATAAAATATCAAAAAATTGACAACACTCTCAGTTGAGAGGCTGTGGGGGAGAAGCCTTCTCAAACATTTCCCATCTCTGTGTAAAAATAAAATAGTATAACACTACAGAGACAAATTTGGTAATACCCATCAAATTTACAAATGTATTTCTCTTTTATCCAGCAATTCTACTTCTGGGAATTTATCCTACAGATAAACCTACAAGCATGCAAAGTGATCTTTAAAAAATGTCATTAATTACAGCATTATTTGCATAGTTAATGTTTGGAAAGACCCGTAGTGCCTACCAGTAAAAACACTGCTTCAATAAATTATGGTTCCTATATACCGCTAAGTAAATGAATACACAGCTTTAAAATATTGAAGGCAGGAAGTTGGTGGCAATTAAATTAATCTAAACAATTGCCATAGGCCTGGAGTACTTCTCCCGGGGTGGTCGCTTTGCAGGGAGAGTTTCAGGCTGGCTGAGGCTGCTGGCCACCAGCCTCGCGCTGCTGGGCGCCGCCCTGCTGTGCTCCTGAGATGCGTCAACTGTGAGTATAGAATTTCTGTTTTTCGAGGAAAAGACAAGATGGCGACTGGAGAGGAGGTCCCTAAAGCCTCTCCCAGAAAACACAATTGAACGGCCGACCAGGAGCCAAGAAAGCGGACCCTGAGCGACAAACCAGCTGCTGAGAAATCCACAAATCGCAAGTAAACCTGAAGGCTGGCGAGAAAGGGGCGAGTCGGGGAGAGTGAAGGGAGCAGAGACGGACCACGCAGGACGCGATCCCTGCTGACTATTCGGAGCTGCGCAGTTTGGGGGAGGGGAGAGAGACTGGGGAGCTGGGGACGGAAGGAGTTTGGGAGCCAGCCTCTGGAACGTTTGAGTGGTAGAAGGGCTGAGCGAGGACTCTGAACTGCAAAGATAACACCCCAGCTCTAAGCCCCCTGGA